>JBBFKN010000108.1:0-284128 GCA_039654755.1 Calcarius lapponicus | reverse complement strand
CAAAATGACCAAGGCTGCTAGTGATATAGAGTGCATTGAAATGAAGTGTTGACTTTAAAGTAGTAGTTTCCACAGGCTTTCTAGAACATGCGTCTGATTGAAAGAATCGTTGTCAAGAATTTATTGCCATTATTACTCAGGTAAATTGACAGTGTGATCCTTGCCTCCAGACTAACCCCAAAATTACCCCAGGCCGAAACTTAGTCAGACTGGGGGAGGCCATGGGCCTGGACAGCAGTGGCAAATTAACTTTTCAGAACTCCCAAGGAAAGGGGGGTATCAGTATTTATTGGTATTGATAGATACATTTTCAGGGTGGCCAGAAGCCTTCCCCACCAGCACTGTCAAAGCCCGAGAGGTGACCAGAGTATTATTACAAGAAATAATACCACACTTCTAAGTTTCAGCCACAATATCCTCGGATAGGGGATCACATTTCATTTCCAAAGCAGTGCAACAGATTAGTAGCCATCTGGGCATGGATTGGGAACTTCACACTCCATACCGCCCCAATCAAGCAGCCAAGTAGAGAAAATGAATCATTTTATTAAGCAGCAAATTGTAAGATTGGGGCAGGAAGTTCATCTACCCTGGCCCCAAGCTCTTCCACTGGCACTATTGCAAATTCAAACTAAACCTCAGGCCAAAGGAATACAAAAAAGAATGTTCACCCACATTGGGGTGATAACACTGGCCACCTACATGGTGGCTTTAAGCAAACAGCTCAGAGAAATTGAGAAACATGTGGCTGGAACTTAGAGCAAAGAGCTAGATAGACCAGTACATAACATACAGTCTGGAGATTATATGTTAAGCCTCTTGCAGAAAAGACTTTGCAACCACAGTGGGAAGGACCACTGCAAGCACTTCTCACTACCTTCACCGCAATCAAGATCAAAGAGCAGAATGCCCGGATCCACCACTCTCAAGTGAAGAAGGCTCCAGGAGTCCCTTGGAGAGTGACACCAGGAGACAATGAACTGAGACTAAAACTTACTCGGGCAAAATGAGTATATTGCGGTCGGGGGTAGTTTATACTTTAGTTTACAGGATTGTTTTATATGTAATTATAACTGAAGTTTTAGAACTAGAGAGTACCTCTATCCAAAGAAATGCTGAATGGCCTTGGTCCCAGGCATTTAATCAGTATACTGGATCCATGGGAGAACCTTCTGAGATACAAGATTTAAATCTGTCCACTGTAGTAATTCATGGGGATCAGGTATATGAGGAGCAGGAATGGCAGGAACGGGAACTGTGGACACTTCAAGGGACCAGAGGAGAAGAAATCAAGGTAGGATGTCGGATGGTCAATGGGACAGCTTATGAGAAACCAGGTGTAATTAGTGTCTCAATCTCTCCTGATGCATACGAACATCAGAAAGTTTATGATAACCTAAGTGAATCAGACTGTTGGTGTAATTTTACCTTGATACAGCCTGTAGAAGTGATTTGCCTTTGGGCTCGGGATGAGACACTGCACTTTTTACAACAGCAAGACCTTACATAACACATACTAGCACTCAAATAGTTCAGACCCAACCCAAACTTGAACCTGAAGTGTATGAAATAGGCCCCTACGTAGTGAGGAATGTGGGTGAACAACAACTATTATTCAATCCAGAATGGTCTCTCAAACGTGTTGAGTTAATAATGCGAATTAACACCTCAAAAATCCAACCAGCCTGCTCCTCCTTCCTAAAAACATCCTTTGAAGGCTGGAAAGACAAAGATATCTCGGGAGCAGAATAAGAAAAATCCGAGATATTAGAGACAAGATTAAGAGTTTTTAACAGAATTGATTCAGAAATACTGATGAATAAGCTGGCCACTGCAGCAGGTGGCCTAGCAAAATTGAAGCAGCCTTTACAGTCATCTCTATTGGCATTAGGAACTAGCCAGTGACAGATTTCAAAAGTACTGCCACAGTGAGAAAAGGCCGGGGACCAAGACCACAAGTTAATAGTAGAAGCACTTAATACAGTTCAAGATAATGTGTCTTTAGCTTTCAGTTGTATACAAGCACAGTTATGGATGCAGGCAACAGCAGCTCTGATCATATGGGAAGGGGGAGAAGGTAATTTTCCAGCTGAAATTCAGAAAATTGTCTGAGATAATGCGACTGATTTTGAAAAGAAGTTTCAATCCTGGTGGACTATGACAAATTTCACCTATGATCCTGCTTCTAGTATGGCCACTGCCTTTGTGCTTACAATATGCAAGGCCACTGTTTATGTTATCCATCCCATCATTGCACTAAGATTAAACCATGAAAAAACAGTACTCCACCCTTCAGAACACAGTGTGAGCATGAAAAGTAAATGAAAAGTGGCAGACAGTAAACTTAGAATCCTGCATTACTAGAGAACAGATGGGATTAATTTGTGAAAGCAATACTATTAATGCTCAGGATGTGTGTCTAGACACTGAACAGAGTATTTGCCACTTCGAAGTTCATCCAAACACTGACCAGAAGACTGTGCTCGTATATACTGGAAAAGTGTGTGTGCCTGAGAACTGCCTGTGCTGCTGTAAGAATTGATAGCAACAATGTTATTTTGTCTAGTAGAAATCATTCTAATTTCTGTATTTGTAACTTTGTTAAGATTATCGGGTGTGATTTTTCGTACTCAGCCCCAGTGACATCTCACCAGTGGATTGAAACCAATTATACAATGTATCACAAACTGTCACCTACCCCTATTGGGATGGACCTTACATTAGTAAAACAATTAATTAAATACCAAGACCTACTAGAGATCTTGAAGGAAATCCAGGAAAGCAGAAAGAAAACCTTAATCACTGTCCAACATGATACAAAGGAAATAACCAGAATTCTACAAAGAACAAAACAAAATATGTATCATCACTGGTGGGATGTGATTTTTGGGTGGTCACCAACTGCAAATGGAATCTTTAATAAGTTGTGTCATCCAATTGTAGTTTTGTTAATATTAGTTGGAATAAGTTTAAGATTATCCATTATATTGTTAGTTTGGAATTGGAGAATACTGCAACGAGTAGCTGTGTTAACTTCTTTATCAGACGTTCATGGTAAAGCATTAAGAGACACTTATTGTCGTAAGGGTTTGCTTTAAGTAAAAGAATTTACTTATTTCCTAGGAAAGGGGGGAATGAGACAGAGTAAAAATCCCTAGAGTAAAAGCCCATTTTGAATTAGGTGAAATGTCCAGGAGAGGTGAAAAGTCTCTGAAGTTAAAGCTGAAGGAAAAACTGCAGAACAGACATAATAGGGAGACAAAGGGTAGACAGGAACCGATAACAAATTCTAGTTCGAGGACAAGTAGGCCTGACCTAGGAATTCTTTCTGATAAACGAAACTAGCGGCAAATGTCACACAAAACCTTGTAAAAATGAATATGTATGAACCTATTGTGAAACTGTATGCATATGTATTTGCAAGGAAGATAAAAAGGGGATCTGAAACTCCTAGGGCACGCATGCCTTTTGAGGAGAGCATCTTCGCATGCGTCCAGCGCTGTAATAAACATACCGGCTTTTACAACTTTAACAAAGTTGTGGGGTTCTTTTCTTTATCTCCGCAAAACAGGTGGTAACTGAATTGAGAATCCAAGGTTTTGTCTTACTGTCATGTATTGGGAATTTGGTGGGGGGAGGAGGAATGTTTGGAGGGTTTTCATCCTGAGTTCTGTCTGTTTCTTTTATATATTGTCAGTTAATAAAGTGGGTTTTTTCCCCTTCTGTTGCTAAGCTGGAGCCTGCTTTGCTCTGTTCCTGGTCCCATCTCACAGCAGACACCAGGGAGAATGTATTTTCACGGGGGCACTGGCATTGCACCAGCATCAAACCGTGACACCTTTGTAGCAGATGACTGGCCCATCTACAACTCAGAGCTCCTCTGCACCACAGGTAAGAGACCCAGCTGGCAGATACTTGGGACAGGTGGACAAAAATGCTGCCCAATGCTCCAGAGGAACCCGAAGAATTGGACCTGTTGGGGTCCTCCAAGGCCACATACCGTGTCAAATTTTACTTTAGACGTCTGAAAAACAACTGGCCAGAAACTGACTGGACAAAAAAACACATACAGACAAAAACACAAATCAGCAATTAACAAAGCCTAGAACTATCCCTATGGATAACTACCAACTCTATTGAAAAGCGGTAAATGCAATGCCTTATTACCTATCAAATCTTAACATGGTCTGATTTCTTTAAAAAGAATGCTAACAAATTTGCCATATTAAATGATGCCAGATACAGTCACAAAAAGCTGTTGGGTTGTTCATTGCACATTATTATATTCATTTTCCAGTAACCCTGCACTTTAAAAAGTCCTACTGAATTTCTGTGTCCATGGAATTTGCAGTTACCATGGTTTTTTCTCATAAGTGATTTACTTATAATTCTAATATGCTTGTTGCAACTTGAATCCTCCAGTACACCATCACGCTGTTCTTTCACTTATGGCTTATTCACCTTTAAGTATTCTTTTTGTGTTAATAACCTTGGACAAAATGACATCATGTCATATCTATAACTTTGAAGGATATTCATTTTAATTCTGTTAAATTAAAGACCAACATTGTAATGCTCAGTTACCTTCAGTTAAATTAAATAAGGTAAAGTTTTATTTGGTTAATTTTGGTAGATTTTATTTCTGTTAAGCTTCAGTATTACTAAGTTTGAACAATGTTCTATTCTAGTTTTTATGGATCCAGTTATGTTTGGTATTAATAGGAATTAATTTTGAGTTCTCTTGAGTGTGATTTTTGTTCTACCAAGGTGATAATGAAATTAGGTTTATTAATTTGAAATCCTTTTAGGGCTGAGTTTAAGTTCCTCTTGTTAAGCTCTAGCACTGTCCAAATAAATTTCTATCAGGTTTGAGTGCTATTTAATCTGAGGTATCATCAATTTTACTAGTGAGCTGTTCAGTGTTTTCCTTTGATGCATTTATTCTGTCATAAATACATAAATCTTTGTATTACTGTTTTTATAGCCAGCTTTTCATATGCCTTACCGTCTTTTGGTGTAATTATCCACAAGACACTTGTGTTATTTCAGGATCCTCCTTTTTTTCTCTAGCTGCTTATGTATCTCTCAGACCAGACTACCCCTCTACCTGGTCTCACACTGTGGCTCTATGGTTTGACCCAGTGCTGTCTCATCATTTTTAAGTATTTTTCAGAGTTCCAAGAAATTATATCTCAGCATTGTGGGAAGCCTCCTCTAAACTGATGGTATTGTGACATCTACTCTCAGTGATCAGATACAGCCCCAATTATTATTACAGAACCACTCCAACAGTTTGCTGGGTTTAAAGCATCTCTATGCTGAGGAAATTCTGGAGGAGACTGCTATTGGATGATTTATTAGTCTGTCACCCCTAGACCTTTACTCCTCAGTGCTATTCCCAAGAGCCTTGTTTTAAATTACATTTAGGGAATTCTCTCCCACTTAGAGCTTGGGTGGTGGCCAGGCCTTAGCTCTACCTGGACAGGAATTTGCCAACAGACCCAGATGTTTTCTGCATCAAAGCTAGATTTGAGTTGCTTTGACTTGGCAATTTGACCCTCTAGACATGACAGTAGAACTATTTTTAAAGGGAGCTTGGGAATTATAATCTGGAAATAATTATCCAAGCCCCCACTGAATCGAGGTTTGTCAGCTGTTTGCAGACTCTGGGATGATGGTACATTATTGCAGAGATTGCTATTTACCTAATTCCACCTATGTGGTTAGCTTTGTCTGCTATTTGAAACATTCCTGATTGTTGTATCCAAATTATTCCTAATTGCTGTAAGTTTCTTGTCCACTCCATGTATTATTTTGCTATGATGCTTCTTCATACTCATAACAAAAGACATGCATCTCAGTCTTAAAAAACAAAAAAGAAGAGGAATGAACGCCTTAAGAACATTCAAATAATGCAATGTGTACATGAGAAGTTTGGACAACTAATCATTTTGAATAATGCAATATTTACATGCGAAATTTGGAAAAAAGATCATCCCATCTAAATCCCAACTGGGTGTAGCACAGTGAAGCCCAATTGATTAATTAACTTCAGGAGAAGATGTGCCTGTGTTTTACCATCAGCAGCTCAAAGCAGTCTCCTGTTCATTCCATCAGACTGATCAGCTCTGAAAAATGAGGCCCAGTGCAAAGAGAAATAACCTCATCCCCTTGCAGCCTCTGTGGCCAGAGCAGGAGCAGGAGGAGCACTGCCCAGACATGGCTGTGTCTGGAAACTGACAGAGGCAATTTGCCAACAAAAGCCTCATGGCATCCTCATGGTACAGAGCTCCTAGGAACCTTCTCCAGTTATTCCCTGTTCCAGCACCCAGGAGGACATTCAGGGATGTCAAAGATCAACATTTCCAGCTCATAGACTTTCTCATACTTCTCAACTAATTGGAAACAATGGTCATTTCTTTCCATTTCCCTAAGAGACATTGGACATTATTCTTCTGTTTACTCATGCTGCAAAACCCTGTGTCAGTGACTTGATAGAATTTGGTAAGTTTTGTTGATTGTAATTGGTCTTTTATCTATCTTCTCCCATATCTAACAGATAACCAGTGATAACCTTGATGAGATAATACCCTCACAAGAGTGAGCTGTTCTGGCATCAGAACATAGGAGCATTTTTTAAATTAACAAAAAGGGGAGATGTCATAGACAGGTAGAATAATGATAAAAGAAAGGCCCTATGAAATCAGGCCTTGTTCTGCCATATGAATAGCTGGCCTGTCATCTCTTCTGAGTGCAGCTAAGCAGTTACAAGTTCCCATGTGAAGCTATTTTGAGAATGAGAGTTGGTTAACAATCTGTTCTGAGGGTGAAAAACAAATGTACCTGCAACAACAAGGGATTTGTCCATGAGAATCAGTGAAGAGAACAGGAAACAATACAATAGAAAGATTTGATGCACAAGTAACATCTATTTTATTAACCAGTAATAGAATAACTGCTAAGAAATCTTTTAACTAACTAAAGTTGCCCACGAGGTCTGTCAAACTGTATAAAATGAGTTTTATGAATAAATAAAGAATTCTTCTCCAGCTCAGCTGGGTCATCTGGGATTGCAGTTCCCCCCTTCTTTGAGGCTTTGGGTTCCCCCTTCTTTGGGGCTTTGGGTTCCCTCTTCTTTGAGGCTTTGGTTTCCCTCTTCTCTGGAGCTCTGGTTTCCTTCTTCTTTAGGGCTTTGGTTTCCTTCTTTTCTGGCACTCTTCCTTCTCTGGCTTCCTTCTCTGGGATTTTGGTTTCCTTCTTCTCTGGGAATTTGGTCTCCTTCTTTTCTGGAAGTTTGTTTTTCTTTTCTGGGAGTTTCTTTTCCTTCTTCTCTGGGATTTTAGTTTCCTTCCTCTCTGTTGCTTTGGTTTCCTTCTTCTCTGGGATTTTGGTTTCCATCCTCTCTGATACTTTGGTGTCCTTCTTCTCTGTGGCTTTCTTTTCCTTCTTCTCTGGGGCCTTGGTTTCCTTTGTTGAGATTTTGGTCTCCTTCTTCTCTGGGGGTTTGGTTTTCCCGTTCTCTGGTTTCTGAGGTTGCTTCCCAACAGAGACAGCCTTTTTTCCCTTCTTCTGCCTCTCTTCCTCCTGCCCTCTCTCTTCCTCCTCTAAGGCTTTTGCCTCCTCCTCCAGTTTTGAGCCAGCTACTTCAGCTCCCTTCTGCAGACAAAATAGAAAACATGGCTGAGAGTCCCACCAGAAACTTGGGCTCCCTAGTCCTGGCTGGCCCTGCACTTCATTCCTTGACCCTGAGGCCATTCCCATGAATTCTCCTCAACCCACAGAGGTTGGGAACATCCCAAGTGAGGGCATTGGTGGAAGGGGACCTCCAGGACCAGCCAAACCTCAGCTTTGCCATCAGAAGCTCTTGACTGTGCAAGCTCCCTCTGAAGGCACAGCCAGACCCCTCCAGCACCTGCCAAAGGCTGATCCAGCAGCTCTCTGTGCTGGTGCCTGAAAACGCCCTTTGTCTCTTGGCTTCCCAGTGTAAAGCAGAGCACAGATTGCTGACATCTGCTCATCTCTCCTACAGTTCTTGCTCAGCTCATTCAGCCCCTTCTCCCTGGGCATGGCTGAAGCATGATTTTAAAGGGTTCAGATTTCAGCTGAGGGTTAGAAGCAATTCCCATTGATCAGGATGTAAGTAAGACAGGCAGACCATAGGTTAATGATTATGAGATGCTTAAGCTGGAGCTGATTGTTCTATTGTTTACCATCAGGAGCTTCTTTCTAGAAGGAAGTGGAGGAAGTGAACTGTTCTAAGAACATCTTGAAACCAGTAGAACAATGGTTAGCACCTGGGCTTGATGGCAATCAATCACTAAGCAGGGGACCTTGGATCATGCCAGAGGGTCACAGAGACCTGATGAAGACATTCCTGACTTCATCCCTTGAGACCACTGACCCAATTCCAGACCACTGACCCAATTCAAGGGAAGAATTGCACAGGTGTGAAGGACCAATGACCTCATTTGAATACAGAGCAGGGATGGGAGGTGCTGGGGCTGTGCAGATGTATTGTATGTAAGATCTTGGGCAATAAAGAGAGGGCAAAGCACCTTGGACAGCGCGGTCACGCCTTTCAGGGACGGCTCTGGTGCCACCCGCCGGTGTTAATAAACATACCACTGTCTGACTTTAATTAGTTAGAGAGTCTCTGTCCCTGATATTCGGTTTTGATGACTCCTAGCCTGCTCCTTCATGAGAACAATCCTATCAGTCAGAAAGCAAAGGCTGCAGGAACTCCTCTCCTGCAAGACAGGCTCCTGTCAGCCAGCTGAGGGTTTGCAGGAGTTGGTGCTTGCACCTGACAAACAAGCCATTTTCTATGCTGGGAGGAAGAGACAGCCACTTTGCAGAGTCTCCCTTTGTCAGACAGCTCCAGGGCCAGCAGTGCAACAGCAGCTCTGGGTGAGAGCAGAGCCCTGCAAACAGGGAGTCTGGCTGCCTTGGGAAGAGGCTCCATGGAGATCAGGACTCATCCCAGCTGGCTCTGGGAAGGAAGCTGGAGGTGTTTCCATGAGGATGCAGAGAAAAGCCTCATCTTACATTGGGAAGGAAACAAGGCAAAAAATCCCACACTCAGCACAGGCCTGTAGGATCTGAGTCAGCTTCTCCAAGGAAAACTCTCCTGTTTCTCCCTCCCCCTCAGCCCATGTCCAGCCACTGGCCCTGCTGCCCAGCCACTGTCAGGGCACAGCACAGCAGGGCAGCGAAAAGGGAGCTCAGCATGAGCAGGACTTGGTGCTGGCAGGCTGGGGAGGCAACACAAGCACTGGATGGACAAGAAAATCTACCTCTGCTCCTGAAGAGTGGGTAAAATCCTGAACTTCTTTCAGGGCTCTGGCTGCCACCTCCTTTCCAGTCCTGAAGTGCCTGAATTGAGATGCCAGGGAATCCATACTGGTTTTCTTCTCCTTCGGAGGCTGGGGTTGGAATTTAGGAAGGCAGAGCTCATCTCTGGAAAATAAGATAACCATGAACAGGGACCTGCAGTGGGAGGGAGGGACACCTGCACGAGCAGCTCCTGGCCAGGATGCAGCCCCTGGGTTGGTGCTGGCACCTTGAACTGAGAAATGGTTGGATCCAGCCCTTCCCAATCCAGGCTGGGCAGCTCTGTTCTAAAGGCAGCCCAGGGATGACACTGAGGTGCTGCAGCAGCTGCAACTGCTTGCACTGAGCAACTACAGAGGACAGGCATTAACACCTGGTGGGGATGCAGAAAGCACAGTGGCAGAGGAAAAGACAGAGAAGGCAGCAAAAAGGTGAGATTTGAGACCCCGAGGGGCAGCCCCAGCCAGTGCCCAGCCAGCACAGCCCCCCCAGTGCCCAAGGCCAGAAACTCTGCAGCTCCCCCAGGGATTTATCAGGAATGTTTCCCTGGCACTGCTGGGGGTTGGGTGACATTTTCCAACACTCCCAGGCGACTCAGGTCACATTCCCCATCCATCCATCCATCCATACATACACAGGCTGTGGTGCTGGGATCCTGCCAAGCTCTGCCAGCCTTGGGCTTGGGGAGATTTCTGCCAGCCGTCCTGAGCTCTGTAATTGTGCTCTCTGTGCCAGGAAGCAAGCAAGAAAGATTTAAAAACAAAACAAAACAAACCACAACAGAGAAACCTAAAAACCTTCAACAGCTCAACCCTGCTCAAGGTATTTCTTTAGGGACAGCTACCACTCTCCAGCTGAAATGCTGGGCTTTTGGGGAAAAAGAAAATTACATGTTCACCTCCAAATTGAAAAGGATTAAGGTAAGAGAACCTTTCAAACTACAAATTATTGTCCCAAAGCTTTTATCTTTGCAAGAAATCTCTAGTTAAGAGCAGGCTGACAGTTTAACAACTGGTTCTTGTGGTGGGGAGAAACCCTCCTCTTTAAGGGAAGCTGCCTGAGAGTTAAAAGCAACTGTTTGGTCAAACTTCAGGCTCCCTGGCACAGCCTGCATTGCCTGTCCTTCCTGTTCACTGATTGACAGGCAGTGCCACAATGGCCCAGGTTCAGATGTTTGCTGCCATCCAGGGAATTTGGCATGGCCATTTCCATAAGTTTTAATAGAAGTTTCAATCCTTGCAACCACTCTTCAAATGCCAACTTTCCTTTCTTTTACAGAAAGCTCAAGGTTCCCTGACATCCTTTTTCGGGCTCAGAGAGATGCCATTTTCAAACAGATGTTTCCAAAGTGAACAGCATTTGAAAGAAGAATGAACTCAAATGCCCCTGGATTCCAGCTCAGCCGAACTCCATTCTGTGTCAGACCCTGAGATTCCCACCCCTAAGGCAGGAGCTGTTTGTGCCCCCCATCCCTCCTGTCCTTCTCCCCAGCAGCCTGTGCCTGTTTCCCCGGCAGAATCCCTGTCCCTGTGCACCCTGCAGGAGCAGCTGCCCACAGGCTCACATCTCCCCTTGCCCTCACCAGGGGGTTTCTCTCATCCCCGAACACACCGATGGCGACGTTGGTACGATGAGTGCCCAGGGCCTGCACTGCCACCACCACTGGGATCTCTGCTGTGCTCTGGGGCTGCACAATCCCACAGGGCTTGGGGCTGGAGTAGAGCACAGCAGAGTCCTCCTTGCGTTTCTGGAAGGGACAAAATGAAATGCAGCTTCAGAGGCACCTCTGAAGAAACTTTAGACTTCTTAACATCCACCGCAACAGCAACTTACACACACGTTTAAAACTCCCCAGCACAAAGGGAAAAAGGCACAAACAAGACGCAAGAATTGTAGGCTTAGCACTCCCAGGGGATCCTACAAGGAGGCTGCCAGCACAAGCATTGGTGTCTGTGGATGCAGCAGCTTTTCACAACCCTCTAAGATCTCCCACAAGAAAACACCCTGAGGACTGGAACATCAACTGTTTCCTCAGGAGATTAAACTGCCTCCTAAAGTTTACATTTGGGTAGGATCCTGTTCTCAGCAGATCTTTAAAACTGAATAGAAACCAGCAAGCTCTTATCCAAACCCTTTTTTCCCCTAATAATCTCCTCAGTAATATTTGACAGGAGGAGGTGGATGTGATGCCAAACCTGGGGAATAAGCCCGTAGCAGCCAGGAAGGTGGCTGGGATTCCTGATGGTGATCTTTCTCTCATACGGCACCTTCAGGAGGCACTCATCGTACTGCAGGACTGGGGAGGACACTTGGAGCTCAGGAACGAGACATCTGGGCAAAGAGATGACCCCAGGGCAATCAGAGATACTGAGAGAATGGAGAACGTTTGCCCCCAAAGATTGTGAAATGGAGCAGAGCACATTGGGCACTGTCAAATGCACATTGAACAGCCCTACAGGGATAAATTGCCTTCTACCCCTTCCCACTCCAACAGGTCTTGTCAAGGAGGGGCAAACCTTGAGAAACAGCACCCAGAGGCTGCCAAGGGCCCCAGGCAGAGCACTTTGTGCCACAGCTGCCTCAGCCCCTCCTTTAGCCAAGAAGGCTGCAAGGACTCCTGGAACAGTCCCAGTGACCCACAAGCTCTGGGGGAGCCTTCCCAACAAGGATCAGGGCTCCCTAAGGCTCAAGGAACACACAGCTCCAGTGTCTCAGTACAAATGACTCCCTTCTCTGCCATGGTGCTGTTGCCCTGCCTGAGAACTCAGCTCTTTGGCCCAGCCCTGGAGGGCACGAGACAGCAGCTGCCCCACAGAGGGACTGATCAGCCCCTGCCAGGCCCTGCAGCTCCCTGGCTCCTTCCCTGCACAGCTCCAGGCACTGCCTGGCCCCAGCTCCATTTCTTGACAAAACGGCAGCCCAGGCACTGCCTGGATGGCTCTGCCTGGGAGAGGGAACAGCACCAGGGAGCTGCATCCCTCTGGGCATCACACTGACACCCACAGCAGCACAGCAGCATGGAATTCTGCTACAACAACTTTGGGTCTCAACTCTGAGAACATTAAAGCTCAAAATGGGGAGCAGAGGGAAGGAGAAAAACTGGAGCTGACCTGCCACACCAAGGGCTGCTTTCCCCTCGACAGACCTTGCCCTCCTCACTCTTGCTGGGAGCCACTTCCCCCCTGCCCTGTGCCCTCATGGACAGAGCCAGACCCTGACTCTCAGCAGCTGCCTGGGGTGTCCCAAACCAGTGCACGGTGCTCACAACCAGCACAACTCCACCTCTTGCAGGAAGAAGGAGAGGAGGCCCTCGGGAAATTTGTTCCACCTCAAGCACCAAACACCAGGCCAATAAATGATCTCATTCCTGGTCCCTTTAGAAAAGGGCCCAGGACCATGCTGGGCTGTGAGCAGGGATGCTTTTCTGCACAGGCTGCTGTCCAAGCACTGCTGTTCTCATGGCCAGCTGGCACAACATGAGGGCATTCAGCAGCTCTTCTCCTTGGCAGCTGCAGCCAGCAAAGCCTGGGCAAGGCAGGGCCTGGGGAGGCCAGGCAAGCGCTGGTACCTGGCTGTGATGATCAGGGCTGCCACTCCCTTGCCAACACCCTCCAGGTCCACCAGCAACCTCCTCCAGAATTCCATGACGGTGTTGGAGCACAGGGTCACCTGGGGGAAGAGAAGAACAGTCAATTCTTCCTTACAAAAGCTCATTACCCACGTGTGATATCCTCCACTTCCTGAGGGAGGATTTGGCCTTAATTCTTCCGCTGCTCCATGTGTAGAGCACAGTCTCAGAGTAACAAAAGCCACATGGCAATACCAGATTTGTTAAACACACCTTGCTATCACAGCATAGGTCAGCTTCATTAAAACATTTAGACTAAAGCTCTCCACACCACTGTATTCAAATTAAGGGGCCAATTTCTCATCTGACTACAATGACATAAATGCAGAGGAAATCTGACTTGAACAGACTGAGTTCAGCTTTACAGCAGGAGGCTGAGGGCAAAGTGTGGCCCAGCAGGTGTTGGGCAGATCATGGCTGCCATGGTACCCAGAGCCTGGGCTGGCTCTGAGAACTCCGGCCCCACGCCAGGAGTGGGGAACTGCCCCAGGGTGGGCATTGACCAGAGGCAGAACCCTCAGAGCCAGAACTGCCTCAGGGTGGGCATTTACCAGAGGCAGAACCCTCAGAGCCAGAACTGCCCCAGGGTGGGCATTGACCAGAGGCAGAACCCTCAGAGCCAGAACTGCCTCAGGGTGGGCATTTACCAGAGGCAGAACCCTCAGAGCCAGAACTGCCCCAGGGTGGGCATTTACCAGAGGCAGAACCCTCAGAGCCAGAACTGCCTCAGGGTGGGCATTTACCAGAGGCAGAACCCTCAGAGCCAGAACTGCCTCAGGGTGGGCATTTACCAGAGGCAGAACCCTCAGAGCCACTTGCTCTACGCTGCAAGAGACACGCCACGACAGGCACCAGGCAGAGGAGAAAGGAGGAGGCTCTCTGTCTTGAAGTTCCACAAGGAAGGGTTTATTCCAAATAAAGGGATCAGAGGCAAAAGAGCCCTGGACACTCCTGTGCAAGGGCTTTTGTACAAATACAAATCAGGGGCTGGATACAAACAGCAAACCAATAGGGAATCCTCAGGGGAGGAGTGAGGGGGACTACATCAAGTGTCTGGGACCACTTTGGGTAGGAGGGTGAAGAGGATGGGTCCCATGGGCCAATGGGGTCTCCAGGAATAGGGGAATTCCAAACGGGTATTGCAATCAGGGATTGGCCCAAGGTTAAAGTAGCAAAGAAGGTTTGGGAACAAAAGGGGTTGGGTTGCCTTGACAGGCAGGGAAAGAGCTGGAACAAGGGGCAGGGAATGGCATGAGGGACAGCATTGAGGGAGGGTAAAACACAGGGGTGAGCCAACTCAGGGAGAACATGGGGGTACAACAGAACAAGGAATCAATAAAATAAATTAGAACCTCAACACATGGCTGTGGTGTTTTTTGTCTCCACTGGAGATTGCTGCAGTGAACACAAATTTTTCTGCTGCCCAGGAGAGGGAAAATGAGACCAAGAAGAAAAGCTAACTGCTTTCTACAATGACATCTCTCTAACAGCCACCTTCTGCCCTCATCCTTGCTCTGCCCACTTGCAATCAAAGAAATTGCTCTCAAAAACACAAGATAGGCTTCAGGACTTGACCATATGGTATTGATCTCAGTGTATGATTTTGGAAAGAAAACAGTGCTCCCTGAGAAACATCCCAGGTAAGCCAGCTAGCAGAGGCCTCCCAGCAGTGCTGATCTCTCACTGCCAGGATGCTCAAAGATGGCACCAGAGCCAAAGCCCTCCCACACTCCAGTGAAGCTTCAGCCCTGGTGCTGAAGCGTCTGTGCCTGGATTCTTCCCATACCTCAATATCCTGGTGTCCCTGGGGGAGGATGGTCCCTTGGCTGGGATTCATTGTGAACTCCCTTGGCTCCACAAAGAAATGAATTCCCTTCCTCCAGGATGGGGTCACCTTCTTTGCATATTTGATCGAAGCTGCTCACAGCCGGCTGCGTGCCATCGTTTGACATGCGGAGCTTGAACGTCACGGGCACCATGGAGCAGTTGGTGAGGCGAACGCTCTTGGTGCAGGGAAAGCCTAGGAAAGGACACAAAGATCCACTCAGGCACCCATCATGGCATGACTCCTGGTGGGAATATCCTGCCAGGATGAAAGTATGTTTGGAGTTGAGCTCTTTATTATCTGAACTACAGCTCACCGAGAAGCTGCGTGAGGAATTAATTGTCACTGAGTTCCCTTTGACACTGATTCCAGACTGCAGCCTTGAAAATGCCCACTCCTAGCCCTGCTGAACACTGCAAGCTTCTCTCTTTGGGATGGGGAGGAGCTCCCTCACCTGCCCCAAACCAGCACCAGTTCTCTCTCAGTGATCAGTATGCACCCAGACCAAGCATTACTCTGAGAATTCAAGCTGTCAAATTCCCTGGTCAGCCCTGCCAACATTCCCACTGTTTTCAAGATACATAAACAGTGAGTTGTCATTGGGAAGAAACTACAATAAAAGAAAGTGAGGATGGAATCAGGAAGTAGAACGTGATGCACCTTAATGCAGTTTCTCACTGCAGGACCCTTAAAGTAATCTCTTGGTTTGGGCCAAACAGACTGAGCACGTGACAGCTCAGAGCCCACTCGCCTGGGGGCAAACCCCAGCCTTGGTTTGAGATTAGCAATTGGGAACCAGCTCCCACCTCACCCAACAAACAGGGACATCACAGCCATGCTGCTCACTGAGACTGTGCCTGCAAGGGGACCCCCACTTTAGCTCTGAGATTTGCAGAGATACAGCCACTCATGGTGGGGATGTCCTGCAGAGCCCAGAGCAGCCACAGCCTGCTCTGCAGTGCACATCTGGCTGGGGCTGGCCAGCTCTGTGGGGAGGAGACTTCTCCCCAGGCCTGCTCACCAAGAGCATCTGGGACACAGATGGGGAGAAAAAACAACTGCAGGTACAGCCCAGAGCTTCTCTGTGCCCATCAACAGTGACCACTGCCAGCTCCAGCAGGGACTCCAGCAGGGAGGCAAGAGAGGCACAAAAAAGGACAAACCCAGATGTCAAAACCTCAAATGAGACTGAGGTCAGCACACGCAGACAACAGTCAGCAGCTGAAAAGAAGCAAAGATACAACAGCTGCCTTCAGCTGAAGTGACCTTAGGAATGAAATGGGATTCAGCAGGATCAATCTCCTGTTTCAGAACCATATTTCCATCTGTTGCCTTTCTTGTTTCATTTCTTCAAAAGGCAACTTGACAAGTGCCTCGGTGGTGATGCAGGCTGGGGAAGAAGCAGCTCAGGAAAGGCAATTAGTTTCTTGAAACAGTTCATAACTTCATTGTTCTGGGTTTAGGCTTGGTAGTGAATGTTCCCCTTGGTCTGGGAAGGGGGATAGGAGTTTTGGGGGGTTTTGGTCCTGGGGTGGGCTTTTCGTTCGGGGTTTTTGGGAGTTGTGGCTGATGCCGTGGGCGGCTGTGCAGTGGGAGCTGAGGCTGGGCAGGGAGCGGAGCTTCCCTTCCTCCCGCTCGGGGATCGCAGCTCGGCCGCTGCTGCTGCGGGAGGTTTGTGCTCGGCCCGGGGCTGCCCTGGCTGCAGCTCAGCGCTGGCACCGACCCTGCCTGCCTGCCCTGCTCCTGCTGCTGCTGCTGGGCACTGCCCGCATCCCCCTGCCCTTTGGGAGTTTGCAAAAGGAGCATTTCCGTCCTTCCCTCCCTCCTTCCTTCCCTGCCACTGCGGGCTGGGAGGGGATCACTGCCCTGCCAGAGCCCACAGCTCCTCCTGCTGTGATCACAGCTACACCAAAGGGGGAAAACGGGACTGGCGCCTGGGAAACGTCTGTTTCTTGCCTTGTTGTCTGTGCTGTCCTGATATAGTCTAGGAACGAACTGTTATTCCTTTGCCCATAGTTTTGCGTGGGAGCCCTGTCACTTCAAAGGGATAATAGTTTGGAGGGAGGGGGTCATCTTTCCATTGCAGGAAGATTCCCACCTTCCTTGGCATACATCTGTCTTTTAAAGCAGGACAGAGACACCAGAAAATGCTGACTTTCTATTCCTTGGTTCTATTTGATCTGACAATGGCAAAATGCCCCCTGAGGCAGCAGCAGCCCTGCAGTTCACAGCCTGGAGAGGCTGCTGTGGCAGACCAGGAGTGAGGGATGCTTTTCTGGTGGAAGGCACAGATCCCTGAGGCTGTGTCCCAGCCCAGGGAACACTCACCAAAGGAGATGTCCCCGAAGTCGAGCTCAGGGAGGTCGAAGTGCAAACTCGGTGCAGTGACGCTGCCCCTGGAGGCCGAGCACAGAGCAGGACATGGCTCGGTTAAAGGGATTGCAAAGGTCTGGCTGTTGTGGCTCAGGGGCACAAAACCTGGGCTCAGGGCACCCTGGGTTTGCAACCAACACAGCCCTGTGTGCTCAGCACAGGGCCCCGTGCACAGGAGGCAGCTCAAGCCAAGGGGCAGCAGCCAACAGCCCCTGATGGGCTTTGGGCTCAGGGCAGGCAGGAGAAGCCCCCGGGGTGCTGGGGTCCCATGAAGGACCCTGAACACACACCCAGACATGGCTCCGTGCCTCAGTTTCCCCCAGCTGCAATGGGATGGACATCAAGGTGTCCCCACAAGCTTCTGTAAGCAGCCCTTCCAGCCACAGGTTCCCTGCTTTGCTCCTTCTGAGCTGGAACTGCTGTTCCCATGGGGAGCTTTCTCAGGAGAGTTTGACCCACACAATCATTACAGACAGAGCTCTGAGACATGAATCCAGGGCATTCCCAAACATCCTCTGAAAGAGCAGCAACAGTTCTACACAATGGACAGATCAATCTAGAGGAAAGGAGCAGCTTGTCAGCAGTGCAAAGCTGCACAGCCAAGAGCAAGAGCTTCAACAAGCAAACAAGGCTGTCCTGAATCAAGCACAGCACCTCACCTGGCCTTGAACTCAGCAGACACACTCCAAAAGTCACCAACATCCACTGAAATCAGCACTTGAAGCTGCACAACACTCACCAGTTGATTTCATGGTTGATGCCAATCAGTGCCCACTCTGCCCCCTGGTTCCAAATCAAGGAGCAGTGACCTGGGCCTTGTGTTGTATTCACAGGCCTGCCCCTGGCTCTGCTCTGCACATCCCAACAAGAGACACCTGCCCTTGCTCAAGGAGAAAGCTGCTCATGCAGAAACACCCCATGACAGCTTTGGGGGAGGCACAGAGGAGAATCAATTATTTGATGGTGAAAGGTTCCCTCTTGATTCTCAAAAGACAAAAGCAGCACTTTTCCTCCAAACACAAAGCCAGCATCATTGCTTCTCCACTATGGGCACACCTACTCACCACTCATCTCTTGCTAAGGAATAACTTCCTTCTTCTCCTTTATCCATCTCCCTTATCTTATTGGTATCATCCAATGCAGATTGCTTTCATTCCTTTACTGCCTTGACTCAGTGCCTCCCACCAGCAGCAGCCCAGCTCCCAAGCTGCAGAGCAGCCAGCATCAGCTCTCCTGCTCCCACTCCATTATCCAGCAGCTCATGGCTGAGGCTGGCAGGGACAAGGCCTCACGCTGCTGTGGTGCTGAGCACTGAGCTCTGCCTCCCCTGGGATCAGCCCTTCTCCCTTTTGCTGGGCCAGGATTGTCTCTTGCCTTGGCACCAGCCCAGGGGATGATGCCCAAGCCCTTGGGACAGTTCCTGCTGCAGTTCCCTGACTCCCACATCAGCCCTTTGCTGGCTGTGCAAAGGAGGCACCAGAGCCCTCTGTGCCCAGGAGCTGGGAGCACAGCTTGTGCCCCACAGCATGGCTGGCAGAGCTGAGCTGAGGCTGCTGCTGCCCATCTGGCGTGGATTATTCACACAAGTGTTTACAAACACTGCTGCTGCTGCAGAATCACCCAGGCTGGCCCATCTGCAAAGCCCTGGGGCCTTGCTGGGTGGTCAGGTGGGACATCCCAGAGCAGCTGCTGCCCAAAGCTGATCCATCCCACTGCCTGCCATGGCCCAAGGCACAGGGAGATCCCTGCAGGGAGGAGTCATTGCAGCTCCTGGGTACCACCCAGAGCAGCAGGCAGCCTCACACTAAAGCAATGCCAGCATCAGAGCAGACATTCAGACCTTTTTTCTCTGCTCCAGCCCAAAAGGAGGTAGGTGGGGGATGTCCCAGGGACAGCCACAGATGTGCCCACCCAGCTCCCAGGGTCCTTACTTGATGGTCAGGATGGCAGGTGCAGGAGATCCAGCCACACTGAACTGGAACTGTTCCTCAAAGCTCCCCAGCACGGTGGCACTGAAGGAGATCTGCACAGTCTGGCTCCCACCTGCTGCAATGATGCCCTGCTCGGGGGCAAACTTGAAGCACAAGCCCACGTTGGTGGCTGAAGGGAGACAGGTGAAGGGAGCATCAAGAGCTCCTTGGTTCATCAGTTTCACCTGCAGCAGCAAGAAAGCAAAGTGGAAATAGATGTGCAACCTTCCCGTCTTGTGAGTTCTTGTCTAATGATGCAATGAACACCCAGCAAAGGCAGAAGATGCTCTGTGCTGCTGAATGGCAGGAGTCAAAAGATACAACAGGACAAGTTCTGCCTTTGGGTTTTCATGCAGAGCAGTGGCAGCTCCACAGAACTGTAGCCACCCTGGGCTTATCCCATGGACACAGAGCAGTGCAGCTCTGCTCAGCATCACCAAGCTCACTGAGAGCTGGCCCTGAGAGCCCTGAGTGGGGTGATTGCAGCTGCGCAGGGAATCACCCCAGAGCTGCTGCTGCCCCAGTGAGCACAGCTCCAACTGCACCATCTGCTCATTCACCTTTGCCCACACCATGAAAACAATACATTGAGAATGAGGCATCAGCATCAAAATGTACAGACAGCACCATCTTTTTGTAAGAAAACTCAGCATGTCTTTCCCTTCTCCAGCCAAGCTTTTGAAAGTTTCTGTCATGATGCAGTGCCTCATTTTCTACTTCTTTCAGTTGGTCTGTCTCTTTTTTTTTTTTTTTTCCCAAACTTGACACTACTTGGGGGGGAGGCAAATAGGTAGAAAAATCCTTTGCTTTATTCCCAGGAACAATTTTCTCTTTCTAGAGCCAGAGATGCATCAAGGCTGAAGTGTGGTGAGGGACTGGTCAGCAAGGGAGAGAACTCCCAAGCCCTTTGCAAGGACCAGCACTGAGCCAGAAGGCTGGATGGCTTTCCTGAGACTTGCAGGAATAAGCAGGAGACACTTGGCTGGGAGCTGTTGGCAGGGGGCTGAAGCTCAAAGGCAGCCAGTTTGTTGCAGCTGCTTCTGCAGAGCCCAGCCCAAAGGTGCCTTGTGCCTGGCACTGCCACAAAAGCCTCTGAACACGCAGCTTTTGGAGCCAGTGCTGGTTCCATGGGCCAAGGGGTTTTGCAGGAAGCCTCCCAGCTGATCCCTAAGGAAGGCTGCCCAAAAGCAGGGACTGTGGCTGCAGGAACAACAGACACACCTTTCTGACCCCCCAGATTTGGGCAGTCCATCAAATATTCCCTGCTCACAACTGCCTGGGTTGGCAGCAATTCCACAGCTCCACCAGGCTTGCTGCTGCCTCAGGAGCCATCAGGATCCATTCCCAGCCCTGCTGCTCACCTCATGGACATGGGGAGTGTTGACAAAAACGTTCCCAAGGTCCAGAGTCTGACAGCTGAGCTCAACCAAGGGTCCTTGGCCTTCCCCTCTGAGCTGCAGGGGCAGCCTGCTCTCACGGCCTGGAGAGAGATGTCCATTGCAGTACAATCATTCCCTCTGTCCCACTGGATTTTCCAGCCTGCCTCAGTGCTAGTCCCTGACTCTGAGCTGGATGCAACCAGCTCCTGATGCTGCAGGGGAAGATGTGCACCCTTCTCTTCCCTCAGGAGATATCCCTTGGGGCTGACTTCTAATTTCTAACCCATTCCTCGGGCTGCTTTCCAATTTGAGCCGCCAGTTTGTTGAGTTTAAAACATCTCTGGTGTCCTGTAGTGACAGGCCAAGGAGTAAGGGGTAGAAATTGAAAGAAAGGAAATTTAAGTTAGATATTAGTAAAGAGATTTTTACTGTGAGGGTGGTGAGGCACTGGAGCTCGGGCACCAATGGCCCGGATTGGCACCACGATCCTTTCCCTGGCAGTGATGCAGACCAGCTCGTGGCAATAATCCTGCAGGAAAAGAAACTGGCTCAGCACAGGGCATTTAGTGCCATCCCCATGGCAGAACAAGAACCATTTCTATAACCCTTCAAGGTCATCAATTTACCTACTGCACCCTCAAATGAACACTAATTTCTACTAGTATGTCACATTTTAAAGGCACCGGAGCACTTTGCAAAACCTGTCTCTGTGGCCTTCAGCTCTTGTGTCACTTGGGTCATACCCATACCCTAGGCCACCATCATTTTTACTCTAAATTTGAAGGATGTTAAAGAATTCCTAAGTCCCTCCTAAGAAGCATGGAGCAAGGGAATACAGGACATTCCTCTTTAGGTTTCTATATTCCCACTGTCTGAGAATAGGACAAAGTGTTCAACTGACTCTAAGCAGCAAAAGGAAGAAGAGAAAACAGCTGCACCCAAAGAGATCCTGCACCTCTGGCCTGGTGCAGAAACATCAGTTGGCTCAGAACTCCCCTCTAACTTTGCCTGTCCAACCAAGTCAGGAGCAGAACAGTGCCAAGAGGCAGCAGGATGCTGTTGGATAGGGCCTCTCTTTGCTTCCTGGCAAGGCTTCCTCCCTTCCATGCCATGTCCTAAATCTTTCTGTATGAACAAGCCTCCAGATGCCAGCACTGAGATCAGACCTGCCAGGGCCTCAGCACTGCTGTTCAAAGCTCCCCACAAATGCACCTTTGGCACGGAATGGGTGCCAGCTGAAAGAGCAAGCACAGGGACAGGCATGGAGACAGAGCCCCAGCAGTGTCACTGCCACGGGCTCTGGGCTCACAGCTCTGCCTGCAGCTCGTACCTGCCCTGCACCAGCTCCTGCAGGCAGGTGCCCAAGTGTCCTGCAGCTCAGCAACCTCCTGCTGGCCAAGGGCACCCAGAGCCCAGTGTGCCTGTGCCAGGTGGGCTCACGGGCACAGCACATCCTCTGCCCTGGCCCTGCAGCTGTGCCATGCTCACTTGTGCTCTGGGACAGCACAGCTGCAAGGCTGCAGAACAGAGGGGCTGAAAAAGCACCGTCTTTGCTCCAGCCCAGGGGCAGGCAGGGAAGCTGTTGCCAGTCAGGAAGGAGGAAAGCTCTCAGACCTCTTTGCTCCTCTGGTGTTTTCCATAATAATGAAACCCCTTCCACTGGACCTAGAGATGGCCCAACATCTATCAACAGCCCTCTGTCATTTTCATCCTGTTCCCTGTGCATCTTCCCTTGGCAATGCTCAGGGATGTGCAGGGAGGGAAGCAGAGCCTGTCAGGCCTGGCTGCAGTGCCTGCCAGCAGTGCCAAGGTGGGACTGGCTGCAGGCTGCCTGCCCAGGGCCTGGAGCCCAGCTCACAGCATGCCATGGGCTGGAGCCAGAGTGCAGGGAAAACAATGGCTTTGGAGATGATTCTGTGTTTTGGCTCCTCCAGTCTCACCTTGATCTCGCTGGGGGTGAAGCGGATGCGCACGGGGGCAGAGGCGCCCGGCGGCACAGCACGGTACGCATCGCTGGAGCTCACGAGCTGGAAGTAAGGTGAGCTCTCCATGGACACCTTCACCACCTGAAGAAACTGCAGGAAAGACATAAAATGATGATTTTGCCACTTGTGGAAACAGGACCAGAGGAGACCTGTCCATGCCCTGCTGACATCCCTCCTTGGCCCCTTTCCCAAAGCACTTTCAGCTGGGCAGGCACAGGCACATCATTCACAAGGCTGAGCTTGGATCCCTTCTGTCTGGCTCCAGCATTTTGGCCAGGGCCAGCAGGGCAGTGCCTGCTGGGAAGGAAGGGCCGAGCAGGTCAGCACCAGCAGGATGGAGACAGAGCACCTGAACCAAGCCATCTGCATATTCAACAAGGCCAGAAAACCTGCTGGCTTCTGCCTGCCCACAGCCATGAAGCTGTCATGTTCCAGAGGGAGAATGTGCTACCTAAAAGCAGACCAGCACATTGTCCTGGGGGAAGGAAGAAATTCCCTTCTAGCAGATCAGGTTGGGGTAGGGATGTTGTGGGGATACAGTCAGGCAGGCAGAGCAGCAAGAGAGGAGACCAAACACTGTGGCCTTACTGGGAATAAAAGAAACCTGAAAAGCAAAAGAAGGAACACAGCAAGACAATCCCTATAACAAGGAGATGGCAAAGACAATTTAAATGGGCAGTAAAGCAGCAAGGAAGAATCATAAAACCATGAGAGCAATCAGCTTGCCAAAAGTGACAGAAACACAGTGACTATGGGCTTCAAAGGCATTTTCTGCCTGGAGAAACAGGACCAGCACTGACTGGCAGTGTGGTTCCAGTATGAAAACCCAATCTTGGCTCTCCAGGGCTTCCTGCTGCCTGTGCAGGCAAGGTGGGCTGCTGGGCATTCCTGCCTGCAGCCAGCAGGCCAGGTTCTGCCCTCTGGCATTCACAGACACAGCACACAGGCATTTTCTAGCACACTGATAGCATCAACCCCTGAGCACCAAAATGCTCTCCAACAGTCTAAACCAGACGATTTGGACTCCCTCCTGTGTCTTCCCACCAGCCCACTCTTGGCACAAGCCTCACTTGAAAAAATGTTTCCCTGACTGAAATTCAAATGGTCTCAAGTTTTCCTCTTTACAGTGGAACACAACTGCTGACATTTTTCCACTTTTTCCCTCTCAGCTCTCTTGGGAAACTGCAAAACAATCCCAATTTCTTCAAGTGAAGGTGGAAACCTCCAGGAGCACATGGCTTTGGATGTGCTGTGGTTCTCCAAAGGGAAAGCAGAGCACTATGTTGCTTTTGGAAAAGCTGAGCAGAGCTGGATGAAGCTGAGCAGGAGCCTGAAGTGGCACCTAAAGGGCTCTCACTGCTTCTGCTCCATCAGTCTGATTGCAGGGCTCTTTCAGAACACGGTTCCTGCAGTGCCAATGCCATGAATGAGAAGTGATTCCAGCATAAAGTGCAGAAGACTCAGCCCCTGAGCTGACTGTGAGCTGCACAAAGGGAGCCAAACAGTCTGAGAGAGGCAGAGATTCCTACCAGGAGCCAAGATTAACCAAGGAAACACAGGGTGTGGTATGGACTCAAGGCAAAGCTCGAAGTGTACAGCCCTCAACATTCCTATCAGTCCAGAGCTCTCAAGAGCAGGAAACTCTTTTGGGATAGACACCATCAATGCATGGCCAAAATCAGGGGACAATTCCCAGTACAGGAAGATTTCCACAATCTTGCAGAACAAAGGTGCTGAGACATTTTCTCCTGCATGTGCTGCAGCAGATAACCTGCTTTGCTGTACACTGGGGGAATGACAGCACTCTCCTCTTCCAGCACAGTGTTCAAGCTCCGGGTGCCAGCACTTACCTTGTCCTTATTAATGAGAG
Organism: Calcarius lapponicus; assembly: GCA_039654755.1. Classification (NCBI taxonomy): domain Eukaryota; kingdom Metazoa; phylum Chordata; class Aves; order Passeriformes; family Fringillidae; genus Calcarius; species Calcarius lapponicus. The sequence goes on along the minus strand of JBBFKN010000108.1, from coordinate 259,768 downwards.
ACAGCACCATTTCAGAGACCTCCCCAGCGACGAAGTTCTGAAATACCAGCTCTGGTGGGGAAACCCCAAACACACTCCGTTTCGGGGGAGCTGGTGACAGCTGGAGAGGCGAGAGAGAGCAGGGAGAGCTTCAGCTGCTGGAAGGAAGGTTCATGAAGGATCCCCTACACTGATCCCCAGTGAAGCACAGACTCTTGGTGAGCACATCTGCCCAGGACATACTGGGCAAACAGTGGCTCACCCAGCTCTGCTCTGAGCTGATCAAGAACTGCTTGATCTGTTTAGAGCAGGCTCAAGCCAAGTTGCTCTTTTTATTTCTCCAGCTTTCCTTCTCCAGAATGCCAGGCAGCCCTTTCCTTAAGCACAGCCCTGTGCCCAGTGGAGCACTGACTGAGCACAAATTTACATCAGATTCAATTTGGGGATGTCCTTTACTCTGAGACAGGGAAACCCAGGACCACACAACCGCAAATACCTGTTTTGATCTAGAACTTAGGCATCAGTAAGAAGAGAACAGTACTAGAGGAGGTGTGAGAGATGAGGTGATATTTGGTTGAAGCCAAAAGGTTTTTAAGTGAAAGAATGGAATTTGTTGGTTCTATGTGTTGTTTGTGGTTTGGATTTGTTCAGGTTGGTTTGTTGGCTATTGCTGTGAGCTGGCAGAGGGACAGGGTTGAAGACCTGACCAAAAGGAAGGAGGATGAGAGGGGAGGGGACAGAAAAGTTGGTGGTCAGAGAGAATGGAAGCTCCCGAGTACCCCTCCAGGGGGAAAGGGGCCCGGGACTGCCCCAGCTGGGTACAAAGGGGATACAATGATTGCCTTTTTGTTGGAGGCTGTGTTTGCTCCTCTCCGGGGGCAGGGAGACACACGCCCGGCTCAGCTGAATTGTTACTAAGAAACAGTTTTCTTTTGCTTTGATGATTTTGTCCCCTTTCATTGCATTTCAAAGTTACTGCCTTTCTAACAGAGGTAAAGGCAACAAGAAAGTCAGGAAGTCAGGTAAAGGCAAAAATGAAGTCTGGAAAAAGACAAGTGAATGAGCATAGAAGGCAAGTGAATGACAATGCTGAATGAGGATAAGGTTCAGTTATTTTCTCAGCAACTTGGCTAAGAGTAGAGTTGGTATCTCCTTTTTCCATGGGCTTTAAATCGGTGCTTTTTTGTAATTATTGCCATCTTATTTCATGCCATTGTAGAGGCATGTCTGGAATGACACAACAACAGCAAATGCTTCTGGAGCAGAGACATTGCTTGGAGAAAACTCTGCCCCGCTTTGTCTGCCTTCTCCAGCCACACTGCTGTTACTCCAAAGACACAAGCAGGTCTCCTGTGTGACTCCACGGGAGACACATTCTGCTGAAGAGAGTGGCTGCAGCACACTGTCCCTTAGTAGTTCCTTTCCCTGAGGTGTTCCCAAGGCCCCTCTCCAGGACAATCCTTAACCTGGATTGTGTTCCGTGTCTCTTGCTGCCAATTTCCTGCTCAACAGCCCACCTCGGTCACCTACCCCTTTGGACTGTGCTTTCTACTGAGCCAGTCCTGCCAGAAAATCAGCTTTAAACACACCTCTAAGTAGGCTCTGATCCAGATAAAGCACATCCATTCCCCTCTGCCCAGGGCCAGTCCCCTGTACATCTGGCAGCCTGCAAAATCTAACAACCTGTCCAGGTCCCAAAATGTTGTTCCAACTCAAAGTATTAATGCAATTTGTTTTGCTAAATCTGAAGTCATTCCTGCAGGTCCTCGGCCTTCAAAGGCCAATGCTACCACTGTGGAGGGAATCCTGTGGCCCCAAGCATTTGATGGTGACCACAGCAAAGCAAGAGGTGGCTCCTTCAGCAGGAGAATGGCAAATGGCAATGTTGTGCCTTTGTGTCCCCAGCCTTGCCCCTGTTAGCAATGGCAGCTACACCCCAGCACAGCCCAGCAGCTCCAGCAAAGGTTATCTGGGTTGGCTTAGGGCAGATCAGGACTCCCAGGCCACCACTCCCAGCAGTTTGCAATGACAACAGGACCTGGACACTGAGGGATTTTGCTGGAGCCTGTCACAAGCACTCACCCTCTTCAAACTTCATGTTAAACAGAAAGGAAAAGAGCAGGAAAAGGCTACCTTTGGACCAGTCTCACTCCTGTCTAGAAATGGGCCAACTCTGGGCAGAATACTCCCCCCAGTGCTGGCCTCCTTCTTGGTGGTGAGAAAGTCCATCTGGAACTTAGAGGGAAGCAGCTGAAAGGAAAAAGAAAAAACAAAATAAAACAAAACAAACACCAGCAAGAACCTCAGAGATGTGCTTGTTCAGAAAGGCTTTCCTTGAACAAGTGGCACTGATGAATAATTGGTGATCACAGCTACTAGGACAGTTTTGGAAGCCCTGGAAGTTACCTGCTGAAATACTTAGCAGCAATAAATTAATAATAAAGAGTTCAGTACACATACTCCAGCCACATGGCTGTGTCCCATTACTCTCTCTGTGATTGGATGGGACGTGGTTGGGGATTTCTGCTCTTTGGGCATTTGTTTCCTCTTAGGTTTCATTGGATTGAGGCAGTGACCTTTTCAGAGAGTGGGGAGGAGCTCTCAGAACTGCCTGAACTCCATCCCTGCACAACACTCCAAACTCACAGCCAGGAGGTAGCACTGCTGACTGAGTCCAAGGGAAGCAAGCAAGAAAAGCTGTACCAAGAGTGAGGTGCACAGGAACGTGTCCAAGTTTTAGCTCTCTCTGTTAATTAGCATTGGTTTTCTCTGTCTGGACTGACAGGGCCCTCCACAGAAGAAAACAGAGGCATCTCCTTGGCAGAGACTCAGCAGTGGGGCATCTTCAGCCAAGGGAGCTGCAGACAGCAAGGGGCCTTTGTGGCCCTGGCTCCAGGGCTGCCTGCAGGGCTGCATCTGTGCCCACCCAGGAGCTGGGAGAGAACAGCTGCTTTGGAAGCTCTTCCAGCTGGGACCAGCCGTGGCTCTCGAGGCTTTGGGCAGAGTTTGAGCTTCCCCCCCACATGCCCAGGTGCCCAAGGGCAGGATGGTCAGAGCAGCACAGGTGAGTGCCCAGCCTGACAGAAGGAATTCCTGTGGCAAAGGGAAGGAAAGAAGCCCATGCTCAGGGCTTCAGCTGTACATTGGTTTCACTTGGCTCTGCTGGCACAGCCAGGCAAGGCACTGGGCTGTCCCTGACACATCCCACGGTGTTCCCTACTGCACCAGGACAGCCCCCAGCACCAGGAGCAGGCACAAAGGGCTGGGGAGGGGCTCTGCAGCTTCACTGCACTGCTGGATAACAGGGGCAGGGAGAGCAGGGACAGCAGGGCAGTTTCCAGCCTTAACACAGCCCCAGGGGCTACTCACAGTGTTGGGCTTCAGCCTTTCCCTCAGCAGGAGTCGAGGCGTTGGTGTTCTTCCCTGGAATCCAGATGCCATTTCCAAGGGATGATGTCACAGATGAGTGACAACTCCCCAACAGAACTGGAAGGAGCAACAATGGAACTCTGAAAATCCAGAACCCAATTCATGGCAGACTCAAGGGATATACTGCTGCTAAAGATTTTATATGATTTGAAAGTAGCTAAGTGCTCATTCAGCATAAGTAGCCAGTATTGTTAGGCCTCTGGTTGGACTTTATTTGAACTCTATGGCTACCTTGGCAATTCAAAGATGGATTGTACTGAAACCTGGAGCTAAAATGCTGAACATTAATAATACTTAGAACAGAGTAATAATAACTAATAATACTTGGAACAGAGATACAACGATGTAGCTTAAATATTATTTAAAAACAGCTTGAGTGGACCTCCTCTTCTTTAGGCTAAACAACCCCTGCTCTCTCAGCTGCTCCTCACAGGACTTGTGAGAGACTGGAATGTTATGGCTAATGGCTTAAATATTGCTATAAAGGACTTTTTGCCCGTTGTGACAAAATTGAATAAAGAAGCTGAAACCCCCTAAGCCCACCCTTCCCTGAAAATGCCTCCTGACTGGAACTTGGCACTGTGAGTTAAGCTGCCTAAGGGAACTTGAGGCAAGACAAAGGTGGCACTATTGTCCAGTTATCTCAGGTCTGGGGAGAAGTAAACAAGGCTGAGGAGAAAAACCTATCCACAACAAAGCCAAACCCAGCAGCTGTCCTGAAAATCAGCTCTGTCTGGGTACAGGCTGGGGGAGTCATAGCCACAGACTCATCTGCTGAGGCCAGGTTTGCACACAAACCTCCCATCAAAGGCCTCCACAATGCCCCCAGACCCATTCCTGAGGCCTTGCACCAGACGACTGCAGGGCATGCAAAGAACACAACAGATCTGAAAATCCACAACCCAATTCATGGCAGACTCAAAGGACAGACAGCTGCTAAAGATTTTATATTATTTGAAAGTAGCAATAGACAGAGTCCAATTTGCCCCACCCCAGGGAGGTACCTGGGAGGACCCACCTTGCCCAAATCTGCATGAATCCACTGGAGTCTTATGTTTTGGGAGACCTCACCACAGAGAAGACCAGAAGGGGATTTCATGGTACACCAATGGGATCCATGGAATGGTGACATTTTTTACTTAATCCATCTGTCACTCTCTTTCTCCCCCCTCTTCCCAACCCCTCATCCCCCTCCTGCTTCTTTTTCTATTCCTTTCTCTCTCTTCCTTACATTTACTGTTACATAAAATCCAGACTATTGACTTTGCCATATGGTCTCATTTGCACCTCAGTTCAGAGGCCTCTCCCTAATAATTTTAATCACCAGATGATAACAACCCACTTAAACTTGAACATAATTTTTTCACCTTTAAGCAGTTTAAGCAATCACCATAGGAAAAAGAAGTATAGACTAGTACATTTAGAAAATGTTGCATTTCTTCAGTGCAAAAAAACCCCACAATCAGTAGAGCATATATTGTTAATCCACTCAGCTGTGCATTGGGGTGGTGTTCCCAGGGGTCTTAGGATAAGGGAAGAGACGAGGATCTGACTCCATGTTTCAGCGGCAGGCTTGATTTATTATTTTATGATATATATTATATTAAAATGATACTAAAAGAATAGAAGAAAGGATTTCATCAGAAGGCTAGCTAAGAATAGAAAAGGAATGAATAACAAAGGCTTGTGACTGACTGAGACAGTCGAGACAGCTGGACTGTGATTGGCCATTAATTAGAAACAACCACATGAGACCAATCACAGATCCACCTGTTGCATCCCACAGCAGCAGATAATCATTGTTTACATTTTGTTCCTGAGGTCTCTCAGCTTCTCAGGGGAAAAAAATTATAAGGAAAAGATTTTTCATAAAAGATGTCTGTGACAGTCCATACCACGGAACTGCTGCACCAGAAGACGGGCATTATCCCATCGTGTATTTCCCTTTGGCATTCTCTCTCAGAGTGCAGATGAGACAAAACCAAAAGCTCCAACTTTAGTCAATCTTTACCTTCAAAGGAAATTCAGGAACCTTTTGCAGAGGCCAATGCTCTGCACATTCAGGATCTTTTCGCAGAGGCAAATGCTCTGCAGGTTGATGAACTTTGCAGATGCCAACGTTATGCTCGTTGATGAAATCTTCACAGATGCCAATGCTCCGCACTTGTACAAACTCTCTGCGCAGACCAATGCTCCGCGAACAATTCCCTTGGCGAATCGCCCAGTGAAGCCGCCTGCACGAGCCCAGGCTGCGCACACCCTGCCAGGGCCGCGTTCTCAGGCAACTGAGGCCGCGCCGCTGTCACAGACGCTGCCGCCGCGTTCGTGGTTGCCAGGCACCCGCGGCACCCGGCAGCCGCCGCCGTTTCCCGGATCCTGCCCCTCCCGGCCCCGGACGCCCGCCCAAGATGCTGCCGGGGCTCGGGGGCTTCGTCTGCCTGGGCTGGGGCTCGGCCTCCCCTGCGGGACAAGGTGAGGGGGGGTCCCCGGGGGTCGTGTCCCCCCCGGGAGCGTGTGTGAGTCCCCCCATGTCCCCCCCAAGCCGGGGTCACCCCCTTTTCTCTGCCCAGAGCTCCTGAGCCAGCTCCTGCTCCCCCCGGGAGGGGCTTTGGGGAGCCCCCCGGGGACCCACTTGAATGCCCATTCCTGGGCACTGGGACCCTCCGCATCTCCATCCCCAGCTGCAAGACCCCCTGCACCCCCTTATTCTGCCCCGACACCCCCTGCACCCCCTTTCCCGGGTATCCTCCTCTCCCAGCCCCTGGATCCCCCGTTTCCATGAGCCCGGGGACCCCCGGAGCCCATTCCCGGCCAGCGCGGGGCACCTCACCCCCAGGCCTCCCTTTGCCCGGCGACCGGTGACGCTACTGGAGACTCGGGACGCCATTGGCGGGCAGCAAAGAGCGGAGCCAATGGCGGGGCCGGAGGCGGCTCAGGAGGCCCCGCGCCTGGGGCCGTGAAGGGCCGTGAGCTGCGAGGGGCCATGAGTTCTGAGGGGCTGTGAGGGGCCATGAAGGGCTGTGAGGGGCCACATGAGGGGCTGTGAGGTGTCACTCTTGCGCTGAGAATGACACAGGAGCAGGCGGGAGGCAGTATTGCAGAAAGACTAAAAGAAGGTTTTATTCAAGAGAACCGTGCGGTTTTTATGGAGTGGTACAGTATATTCTATTTGATTGGTTAGTTAACAAAAACACATTCTTTATGCACTGTCTTTGAGAAGAAGAGAAAGACGAAGTAGAAGAACGCCACCTACAGATTGTTTATACTTAAAAAGTTCTCACATCCTTACAACTCCCTAAAAATTCTCACAAGCTGCTGTTAGAGAAGCTTGCTGTTTCTCTCTCTGTCCCATGGCATCCAAAGTGAGGGGCCATGAGGGGCCATGGGGAACTGTGAGGGAGCCATGAGGGGCCATGAGGGGCCATGGGGAACTGTGAGGGAGCCATGAGGGGCCATGAGGGGCCATGGGGAACTGTGAGGGAGCCATGAGGGGCCATGAGGGTCTCTGAGGATCCATGAAGTGCTGTGAGGGGTTGTGAGGGGGCTTGGGGAACTGTCCCAGGGCCATGAGGGGCCTGTGAGGGACCCTGACTGTCAGAGGCCATGGGGAACTGTGAGGGAGCCATGAGGGGCTCTGAGGGGCCATGAGGGGCCATAAGGGTCTGTGAGGGGCTGTGGGAGGCCAGGCTCCTCATGGAACCAAGGGGCCATTGTAGCTCATCAAGGCCTTGTGAAACCAAAGAGAACATGGTGACACTATGGAACCTCATGGTTCCACAGGTTGTTTGTTTGCCGTGTTGTACTGACAAAGAAGTGTTACTCCTTTTCCCATATCTTTGCTTGAAAGCCCCTTATTTTCAAAGTTATAATGATTTGGAGGGAAGGGGGTCACATTCTCCATTCCAGAGAGGTCCCACACAGACACCTGTCTTTCAAAGCAAGACAAGCTGACAATGAACAATTTATTAACAACTCTTTATTAACAACTAATTGACAATCATCAACTACTTATCAATCTAACAAACAGTTAATTACCTTAGCTAATTAAAAGGTCAGCCAGAGCTTGGGAGGTCTCTGCTGAAGGGTGGAAGACCATCAGCAGCAGAAGGCACGATGTCGCCGGCTCCTGCTGGATGCTCCAGCTGACACAAATGCTGTCCCTTGGCTGGTGCTCTCCAGAGCACCTCCTTCTTGGCTCCCTGGCCTTTCTCCCTCTACTCTAACAGCTCACCAAGATTCTTCCACAATCACCTGCCCCATCTTCTGAGCCAGCTCCAGGTTAGGAATCCTAGGAAGAAAGGCCCTGCTATTAGCCAGACAAACATTTCCAGCCAGCCAATTCTCTGTCTCCTTGCAGAGCATACAGTGTTGCATGCTCTCTCTGTGCAAGCAGCGAGCAGCAAATTCAACAGCTGCACTGGCTGCATGGAGGCTGCAGAGGTGCAAGGGCAGGAACATGAGCAGTTAAATGCCTGGGGACCAACTACAGCACGTGGGGTTCCATGGAGAGAAGCAGGCCTTGCTTGTCCCAAAAGGAAGCAGAGCTAGGGACTGCCTGGTCCCTGGATCTCTCATTCCAGATTTCACAACCCTCCAGGAGATTACTGTTCCATGCAGTGTCTTTTCCCAGTGCCTCCCTAGCAAGGCCAGATGATGATCTTGCTGTGCTCCTGGGGGTGCTTCTGCTGCCTCTCTGGGGCTGCCTGTCTCCCACCTCCCCATCCCAGTCAGAGGGACTGAAGGGAGGGTGTTAGGGGATGAACCAAGCTGTGCTTGGTGATGCCCAGCAGTAGGACAAGAGGCAACGGGCAGAACCTGAACAGGAAATTCCACCTGAACCTAAGCAAGAACTTCTTTCCTGTGCAGGTGACGAGTTACCCAGAGAGGGTGTGGAGTGTCCCTCACTGGAATTATTGCAGAGCCCTCTGGACACAACCGTGTGCCATGTGCTCTGGGATGAGCCCAGCTGAGCAGGGAGGTGGGGCCAGATGACCTACTGTGCTCCCTTCCCCCCTGTCCCACCCTGGCATTCAGTGACACCCATCAGAAGCAGGAGTTGGCAAGTGCCTCGACGTTTCCCACCTGCACAGCAGGGTGGTCTTAAACTTCCCGGCGCACTTTGGGGAGAACTGCAGGTGAAAGGTCTGCTTCTGTCCAGGAGTGATGGTGCCACGGCAGGGGTTGATGGAGAGCAGGTCATGGGAAACATCTGGGAAGGCTTCCAGGGAGGAGCTGACATGCTTTGGAGAGAGGTTCTTTAGTTTTGAGGAGCACAACTTCTTGGAGCAGTCCTGCTGCTTGGGCTGCTCCTGCTGCTTCTGCTCCTGCTGCTGCTTGGAATCCTGCTCCCACCAGAAAAGACACAGCAGCTTTTTGTGATGCTTCACAGGATTGTAGGAGAGGAACCGACCTGCAGGGAGGAAGGGGACACCTTTCAATAACAAAATCCTGTGTTCCCAGAACTCTGCCTCCTGCTGCAGGTCACTGGGAGAGAGCTGGGATGCACTTGGAGCATCTCTGGCCAAGTCCTTTATTCTAGCAGGAAATAGAGCCTCTGGGAGCAGGGTCTCTGCCTGCAGCACACACTCCTGTGCCAAAGCAGGAGAGTTGGGTTTGGACACTGACTTTGCATTTGCCCTGCAGTGCAGAACTGCACACAGACACTGGCTGCAGGGCAGCTCACTCCTTACACCACTGTTTTTCCCAGTCTCAGACTTGTCACAGAGATGACCTGATGTCCCCCTTCCCAGTCCTGACCCAGCACGTGGCTGTCCCAGAGCCTGGCTCAGCTCCTTTGCAGAGCAGAAGTGGCAGGGCAAGAACAGAAGGGGCTGAAAGGCAGGTGGGGACAAGGAGAAAACTCTCCAGCTGGATTCTTAGTATTCTTAGCTAGCCTTCTGAGGAAATCTTTTCTTCTATTCTTTTAGTATAGTTTTAATGTAATATATATCATAAAATAATAAATCAAGCCTTCTGAAACATGGAGTCAGATCCTCATCTCTTCCCTCATACTAAGACGCCTGGGAACACAGTCACACTCTTTCATAAAATTTTAATATAAAATTAGTGTAATATAATTTTAATAAAACAATTGTTCAACCTTCTAAATCATAAAATTAGAGCCCATTATTCCCAGCATCGGGAGCTCCATACAACACCAGAGTCAAACTTTTCCTCTTTGTCACAAGTCTTGGAGTGCTTGTGGGATGACTGACCTGTGCAGGAGCAGTTTGTCAAAAGACAGCTCCAGGGGGCTGAGCTCCAGCTTCATGTCCATCCCATGGCAGCACAGGCTGAAGACCACTGGCTCGGGGTTCTTGCCAATGCTGCAGATGAGTTTGTCCTCCAGGAAGCCAGGGGAGGTGGGGTATGCCCAAATGGTCAGCTCCTGGACACGTCCCCACAGGCAGCAATAGAAAGAGCTCTGTGTGTGAGCAGCAGGAGCAGCCCCTGGGCACTGCTGTGCTGCCTGCTGGGCCTGCCCTTCTCCCACCTGCTTCTCCTTTGCTTTCAGGCTCATGCTGGGAGGCTCCAGAAGGAAGGTCTCTGCTTGCCCAGCATTCTCAAAGGAGAACTGGACCTCCACGTCCCCGGGGCAGTTGTTGAGGATGGTCAGATTCTCCCAGTTGCCAGGACAGTTCTGGGCCTTGGACCTGGCCACAGAAGGGGAAAAGGCTGCAGAGCAGACTCTGGCCTTTGCCACACAGCCAGGAGAGCAGCGTGTGCACCCGAGGAAGCGCTGCTGGGAGACCCTGCTCTAACAAACAAGGGAGGGAAATGGATCCCAGGCAGGGCCATGGGCATCTGCTCGTCCCTGCCTTACTCTGATGCCTTCCCCTGCACTTGGTGCCTCCAGCCCAGAAGCCTGATGATGCTCAGGCCACTTCAAGAGTTTCCAATGCAATGGAAATTCAAAGGTGCCTAGAAAAATAACAGTGCACCAGGCATATGGGTTCTTTCCCTCCCTTCTTGGGGTGCCTTCCCTGCAGGCTATGAAGAGAGGCTTTTGGAAAAGGAGTTGAGCTCCTTTCTTTCATAAAAGTCATGAAACTGCTTTGCATTCTATGGCTTAGCTCAAAGGCTGAGAAAGAAATATAAATCATAAATTCCCAAGAGGAATGCAAACAAGATAACAAATGACCTTTCTCTCAGGCGTGGAAATTACTTTGGAGTGAAAGGGTTAAAGAGGCAAACAGAAATCCCAGACCATCCATCAGTCTGGCTAAAGATTGTCTGTTTTTAAAACTCTTTTGATTTCATTCAATTGGGTTGTCAAAACAGCCCTTGCCCTCCAGAGCTCCCATGGAGACAAGAACTTATTGTTAAATGGCATTAAAAAGTAGTGACAGTAAAAGCAGAAATACACAGTAGCTTCGATAACAAAGTGTTTAGGCAGACTTGATCCAGCAGTGAGGATGCAATGTCATTACAGGAAAATGTAATTCCTGCTGTACATTACCCCCAACACCCATTGGCAGGTCAATCATAAAATCTTATTAATAATTACAGATTAATGAAAGGTTTACAAAATAATTGGTCAATCATGCTCCCTGCAGAGCTCAAAGCACTTCAAAAACCACCATAAAGTTCATTTCCTTAGGGCTGAAGCTGAGATGTGGAGGGGGACACAGAATTGCCCCCCAGGTCACCTCTTGACTGGCAGCAGCACGCGGCTCTGGCCACCAAGGTGGCACCAAGGCACCCACTGGGCAGCCAGAGCAGCTCCTGCAAGGCTCATTTGCCTCTTATCTGCTCAAGTGCACACATCTGTGGCCCTTGCAAGCCATGTGTCTCCCAGGACAGTGCCCTGCATTGTGCCACCAGCACAGCCTGTCTCTCCAGGCCCAGCAGGGAGCACCTACCACTCTCTTGATTTCCCACACAGCAGAGGTCCAAAGTGGAATTGCTTGGTGCTCTCAACATATTCCTTGAAGATGACTTCATCTTCCTTCACGGTTTTCCTCCACAGACTTATCTCATGCCTTAACAAAACAGTGAATAGCAGCTTGAGAAAGGAAGATGAACATCAACTCAAAGATTAATAGTTTTGACCAAGGGAAGCTGGACATCACTGTTATGAGAATGATGATAGTCCTTGCAATCAAAAGGTGGAGCCACATCTGGAGAACTGGACCTCACCAGATGGGATACTCCTTCCTTCTTTAGGAAACCTGACCACCACCATCTGGGATTTTCTGGGATACATCCCGAGAAAAACTAAATCACAAGAGTGTATAGAATTGTCATGTAAAAATTAGGAATAGAAACTGCTGAGAAAGATTATGAGTACCCCGATAAATACCTGTAAGCCCCAACTATGGGTGTGCAGTTGAAGGGAAAACTTCCCCCACCGTACCCAGCACTGTATTGCTCATACTTTACCATATGAAATAATCAATTTTATTGCTGCTTGAATAGTGGCCTAGTCAAGCTTCTCATTAAGAACAAAATGAAAAAAACAATCCAAGATATTTTCCTCTATTTCTTTCTATGCTTCCTTTTTCCATGTTGCACTACTTCTCCATCCCATTCATTCCAAATGCACCTCACCTCTAAAATCAGTGACTTAGTGAGTTTTAGACACTCTAAAATGCCATGAGCCACGCAAGTTTTCCTTCCCCGGTTTTTACAGGAAAGCAACACTGGAGATGTAAGTGCAGTGCTGGGGTCAGGCAGGAATCCTACACCAAGGGAAGGTGACCCGACAGCATTTGCCCCTCAGCAAGGACAATGCACAGCAGCCAGCGAGGGCATTGCTGTGCCCGTGTGCAGCAGTCAGGGCTCTGCATCTGGGCTCAAGGCTGCAAAGTTCCCGTGTTTGGACAGACTCAGGGGCTGTCCCCGGGGCGCGCGGGGCTCGAACGTGGGGCTCGTGGGGCCGAGCGGGGAACGGACACGGGCACGAACGGCCCCGGGGTTCAGTTGCGGCAGCAGCGGCAGCAGCAGCAGCAGCGGCGGCAGCAGCGGCGGCAGCGTCGGCAGCAGAAAGAGACTCCTCAGCTTTCTCTTTCTTCTTTTCTTTCTCGTTCTCTTTCCCTCCCTTTCCCGCTTTCGGGCCAACCTTCTCTCGGGCTCCCTTGCCCGGCGTGCCTCTCCTCTCCCCGCCTCCCTCTCCCCTGCTGGGCCGGGCCATGCCCCCGGCCCGCCCCCGGCCCCGGGCGGGGCTGCCCCGTGCCCGGCCCCGGCCGTCCCGCCGCGGTCTCGCCTCCGCCCGGCTCTGGCCGTGCTGGCGGTGGCGCTGCTGGGCGGGCATCAGTGCCTGGTGCGGGGGCGGCATCGCCGCCCTTTGCCTCCGCCTGGCCCGAGCCCGGCCCCGGCCCCCGACGCGGGGTCCAGTCCCAACCCCGACCACGACCACGACCCCGATCCCGACCCCGGCACGGGCCCCGGCCCCGGCCCCGGCCCCGACCCCGGCTCCTCCCGGGGCCCTTGGAGGACACAGGCGGTGCGGCCGCTCCCGCCGCCTCCGCTGCGGCTTCCCCGGCCCGAGCTCCGCCGCTCGGCAGCGCGGCCGCCGGCCCCGAGCCTCCCGTGCCGCGTTCCCGGGAGGGAACCCCTGGGCATGGCCGGCCCGGGGCGGCTGAGGGGCGCTCGGGGGCCGGTGCTGGCCCCGGGCCGAGCGCTGACAGCCGCGTTCCTCCCGCAGGGAACGCGCAGGAGGCCCTGCAGGAGCGCTACCCGGCTGGGCTCGCTGCTGGGGCGCGGCGGCTTCGGCAGCGTCTTCGCGGCCACGCGGCTCTCGGACGGAGCCCCGGTGAGCGGCGGGGCCGGCGGCGGCTGCTGGAGGAGGAGGGAGCGGCGGAGGTGGAGGGAGCGGCGGAGGAGGAGGAGGAGGAGGAGGTCGGGGCGGGACGGGCGGCGAGCTGATCCCGCTGCTCTCTCGCAGGTGGCCATCAAACGCGTGCCGCGGGATCGCATCCGGCACTGGGGCGAGCTGGTGAGTGAGCGGGGCCAGCGGCAGCAGCCGGGCCGTGCCGGGCGGGGATGAGCCGGGGCCCGGCAGGGTGGGAGCCGCCGGGAGCCCTGCGGGGAGAGCGGGCGTGGGCTGAGTGGGGCGTGCAGAGCATCCCGGGCTGGCTGAGGGCTCCCAGAGCCCCGGCACGGCCTCGGCCCCACTGACGGCACCGCGCTCCTCCCGCAGCCTGACGGCACCAGCGCGCCCCTGGAGATCGTGCTGCACGCCAAGGTGTCCTGTGGCTGTGCCGCTGTCATTCAGCTCCTGGAGTGGCTGGAGCTCCCCGACAGCTTCCTGCTGGTGCTGGAGCGTCCGGAGCGGTGCCAGGAGCTCTCGGGTGTCCTGGCGGAGCGGGGGTTCCTGCCCGAGGAGGAGGCGCGGGCGCTGTTTCGCCAGGTGCTGGAGGCCGTGCGGCACTGCACCAGCTGCGGGGTCCTGCACAGGGACATCAAGCCTGAGAACATCCTGGTTGACCTGGCCAGCGGGCAGCTGAAGCTCATCGACTTTGGCTGTGGCGCCTTCCTCCAAGACACAGCCTACACCCAGTTTGCAGGTGAGCCCTCGCAGGGGATGCGCCTGGGCATCTCATGGCCCGGCCTGGGTGCAGCACCGGGGCTTGCCCCTATTGCAGCCAGGATGGGATTGATGCTGGGGCCGAGTTGTTCTGGGTGGGCTGTGACGGGGACCAGCTCCCAGCCCTGCCGACAGCCTTCAGCACCCACTGTGGCCTGGGCTGTGGCTGGAGCTGGGGCAGCCAGCCCGACACAAACCCCCATGGGGGCAGCAGAGAGGGGGGTCTGACCCCGTGCCCCGGATGGTTTGGTGTGCAGGCGAGGAAGGGCTTGGACTGCTCCGCTCCCCTCGTTTGCCTTGGCTTATTAACATTTTTGGGGGCCATGCAGGTGGGGAGGAGAGTGGATTTTCTCCACCACTGGGTGGGTTTTTCCTTTGTGTGTCATGGCTGGGCCTTCCCAGGGTTTCTGCTGCCCTCTTCCAGCACCAGTGGCTTCTTTTCCAGCCCCGAGTTTGTGCACAAGTCCCAGGTGCTGGCGAGAGGGCAGCGCTCACCCCGTGTGCCTCTGGGGCAGTCCCCACATGGCCAGGGATGCTGGGGCCAGGCTCTGGGAGCAGCAGCATCCCCCTGCTGAACTGTGTCTGTGTCCCACAGGAACCCTGTCCTACAGCCCACCAGAGTGGATCCAGCACCAGCGCTACCACGGCGAGGCAGCGACGATCTGGTCCCTGGGCCTCCTGCTGGGCCACCTGGTCATGGGGAAGCACCCGTTCAGGAGGGGCCAGGAGATCATCTGGGGGCGGATCTTGTTCCCACGACGGCTCTCTCAAGGTGGATCCTCATCTCTGGGCATGGGGGGGAATCCCAGTGCTGGGAGCCAGCAGTGGACTTGTGGGCATCCCGCTCTGGCAGCTGCTGAGGAGGTGGCACATGTCCTGCTCTCCTGCTCTCCTCCAAACACAGCATCCATGGGGAAGTTTAGGCCCAGCTCTGAGCACACCCAGCATGGCCTGGGCAGGGGAACAGGGGGGCAACTTCTCCAACTGACTGGTGATTTCTGGTTTCTCTCCCCAGAGTGCCAGGATGTCATTAAGAGGTGTTTGTCCATGCAACCCTCAGACAGGCCATCCTTAGAAGAGCTTTTCTGTCATCCTTGGGTGCAGGGTATTCCTCTGCCCTAGAAGATGGGAGAGAGCCACGTGCACAGTTGAATCCAGGGGCCTGGCAGGTACCAGCTCCACACATCTCTTGGCAATCAGTGGTAAAGCAAACCAGGCTGGTTTTGTCCTGCCTGTAGCTCTGAGCAGGGGTCAGCAGAAGGGAACACGCAGCTCTTGGGCTGGAGCTGAGCTGGAGATCTGGTGTGGCAAGCACTGGTGGCACCATCCCCCTGGTTTTGTTTGTCTGGTTCATGGATGGCTGGGGCCCTGGGCAGAGCCCTGAGAGCCTGGTCTGGCCCCAGGGAAGGAGAAGGAGCCCCTGGAGAAGCTGTACCAGGTGGGGCTGCTGCTGGAGGCACCAAGGACAACCTGAAGGATGACAATCTCTTCCTCGGACTGGCCAGCTGAAGATGATGGACTTGGATTCTGCCACCTTCTTCAAAGCCAGGCTCCAGGCCCAATTTGCAGGTGAGTCCACAGGCAGGGGGATGCTCCCAGATCTGGGCATGGTACGGCTTGGCCGGGCACCAAAGGTTCCCCCTTTGCTGGGGCAGATGCAATGAATTCTTCAGTCGGCTGCCCAGCTGCTTTTTGGCTCTGGGCAGCTGCTGAGGGCTGGATGTGCCGTGGCTGGCTGCAGGCTGGGCACATGTGCTGCCCTCCTGCTCTGTGCCAAAGGCAGCAGGGATGGGCAGCTCTGGGCACAGCTCTGGGCACAGCCAGCATGGCCTGGGCACCGCAGGCCTTGGCACAAGGGCACAGGAGCCCTCAGCTGATGGGCAGTTTCTGCTTTCTCTCCTTGCAGCCGGGCTCTGCGGGTGCTGAGGCTGCTCTGGGCTCTGCCAGGGCTCTGCTGGGCTCAGCCCTGGGCCCTGCTGGGCTGGCTCTGCCCTCCCATTGCTCTGACAGCTCTGCATCAGACGAGCCCGTTGCGAGCACAGCGCCTGAGCTTTCTGCTTTGGCAGGCGAGTGAGACTCTGCTGCAGGCCCAGAGATTGCAGCTGGGGACACACATCCAATTGGCAAGAACCCAAACTCTCCACAGTCCCAGCTGAACACCTGGATCTGTGCAGGGTGTTTTGTCTGTCCCATTCTTCCTTCTTTCTTGTTGGAAATGTGCAATTGCACTTTCTTCCTCCTCCAGCAGTGCCACGAGTGGGCCAAAGCTGGCGAGTGGGCCGTGTTCCTGAGGCAGTGCAGGCTGGAGCTGATGGATGGAGAGTTGCCCTTCTGCACTGCCAAACCAGAGCAAAAAGCTGTCAGTCGGACTTTGTGTCTCTGAGAAATCCCTGACAGTTTCAAAGGGAATGTGCAGCTCCTTCCCAGGCTGAGAAGGAAGGACATCTAAGGGATTTGGGCTTTGACAGTTTCCATTCCCAGTCCTGCTTGGAGCTGGAAGGGCACAAGGTAATTTCTTCTTGCTTTGAACCACAATTTCAAATACCAGTGTTGGAAACAAAGCCCAAAATCTTTGAAAAGGCTGCTGAGGTCAGTAAGATGGATCCATGCCATCAGCACATTTACAATATAAAGAACTGAGTTCTCTTTTGAAAAAGATCACTTATCTCTTAATGCAAAGAATGTGACTTTGCATTTATGTTTTGTTTTTTTCACTAACATTATGTTATGTTTTTTCACTAACACTTGGATTTTATTCTTATCTTTTACAATTTACCTATTTTTTTCCTTTTTCCTTTTTCCTGTTGTTTTTCCTTTCAATAGAAACCATGTCCTACAAAAGGAATGTCCTTTGCTCCTGGTTCCCATGTGGAGCAGCTCCCTTCCTGCTGGCTGAGCTGCTCAGGCAGAGCCCGGCAGCTCCTGGCCCTGCAGGGCTGAGGCTTTTCCCCGTTGCTGGGCACAGACTGATGGAGCAGCACTGCTGAACTCGGGCACACAGAGGGACCAGCAGCAGCTGCCTTTGGCCACCTGAGGCTCCAAGGCCCAAGCTCTGAGCAGCCAGGGCTGGAAGAGACTGGCAGGATCTGATCCCTGACTCTGGGCCGGGGCTGCACAAATGACCCCACAGCAGCAGCAGCAGCAGCAGCAGCAGCAGATGGAGCTGACTTTGAGCACAGCCCCTGCCCCTCTTCCCTCCCGTGTGCAGCGGTGTCACAGCAGCCTGAGGCACCTGGGAGCCCCCAGGGCCAGCAGGGACTGGAGATGGCAGCCCTGGGCTCCTGGAGGCTGTGGCAGGAACGGAGCTGGGCACTCCCTGTCCATGGGGAGCTTCCAGATGGAAAAGGCTGCTGTGCCCAGGCAGCTCCAAGGGCACAGAAAGGAGGCTCTGGAGCACTGGATCTGTGCCAGTGCCACAGCCCTGGGCAGCAGCCAGCGAGCCCTGGGGGAACAGAGGGCACAGGAGGAGGGACAGAACCAGGCAAGGGCAGAGACTGGAGAGAGCCAGGCCTGGGAGCAGGAACAGCTGCTCCATTGCACTCTTGGAGAAAGCTCTTGGCTGGTTCAAAGCGCTGAAAGGCGTGAAGGGCAGAGAGGAGGCCCCAGCAAACAATGCTCCTGTTTGCACAGCCTCCCCTCTCCGTGTCCCAGAAGGAATTGGATGGACTGTGTTCTTCTCTCTGAGTCGTCTTGTTCAGCATGAGCAGCTCAGCACCAGGGGCTGAAGGAGCTGAAGCCTCAGGCCACAGGAGCTGGGCAAGAGGGAACTTTTGGAGCAAAGTAATGCTGCTAAAATAGCCCCAGCTGAATGCAGTGGATAGAATCGTGGAATCACAGAATCCTTTCTGTTGGAAAAGCCCTCTGAGCTCACCCAGTGCCAAGCCCAGCACTAAACCACGTCCCTGAAGTGCCAAGGCCTGGACAGCAGCCCTGAGTGAGGCCTGGACAGCAGCCCTGAGCCAAAGGTGGCCTCTGGATGAACCTTCCATGCAAAGGTTATCTTTGTATCTGCTCCCTGATGAAATAGGCCTGGTCATTAGCACTGTGATAGATGTAGCCACTCATTAGTGAAACATGTCTTGACCTTTGTGTATTTAGAAGCCAGACAAGGCCATGAAATCTGACATCTGGCCTTGTTTGGGGCTGTATGGTCAAAGTCAGCTCCCTTGGTTCCTCCTTGAGCCCTGGCCAAGCTTTGGGAGGGACCCAAGAGGAGGATGAAAGCAGATGTTGCCACACCAGAAGTGCTGTCAGTTTGTCCATTCAGCACTGTCAGAGCTGGGCCCTCTCCCAGCGGGGTTGGAGCCTCACCTGGGGCTGGAGGCACCGGCAGGAATTCCCAGTGCCCAGGAGTGGCTCTGCAGCCCTTGGCTGTGACAGCTTCCCCAGCTGCTGTGTGGGTCTGGGGCATGGTAAAGGCTGAGGGTAAATGCTGCTGGATCTTTGTTAATCACTGCAGGCAATCTTTGGTGGGGATGGTTGGGTGCATTGCTGAGCTGCTCCTTTTGTGATTCTTTACTGCTCTGAACTGCAGGAAATGACACTGATTGCTTCAGTTGGAGTCTGTGTCTTTGGTGCTGACTTTGCCCACTGGTAAAACAAAACTGGCCCAGTCTGGCCAGATCCCAACAAAATGTCACTTGTTCAGTGTAAATGTGAGGAATCAGTCCCATCAGAAATTCCCAGCTGGGAAGCCCTTCCCTGGAGTTCCCTGGCTCTGGAGTGGGCTGAGGTTGGAGCCCCGTGGGAGCAGTGGGGCAGTCAGGTAAAAGAAGCTGCAGCCCTGGATGTCTTCAAATGCATCCAAAAATTGCACATGGAAAAGGAAAAGACCTTGTGGGTTTGGGCAGACAAAGATGAATTTGTTGAGAGTCCATTGGAAACAGCACCTTCAGAAGGAACAATTATTGTTGGAATGCTCCCACATGGAGCAAGAGAAGAAGGTTTTAATCTTGAGCTCAGATGCCCTTGTGCAAGTGAAATATCAATATGATAAATAACTATATATTTATTTATAGTATAATAAGGCGTTCATATATATTTTTCTATGTATGTCTATATCTGTTTATCTATATCAATATGTATATCTACATATAAAATAATGTTAAATAGCGCTGACAGTACTAATTTGGTAGCTCTGGCTGCTCAGGGATGTAACACTAAATACCCTACAGAACAGGGTTGGCCAGGACCCCAATGTCAGTGGTCAACTTTGTGAGATTGTATACAGTGAAAAAAGGAGGAAGGGAGGAAATTGGCGATTTTTACAGGGATTGCTGATACTGTGATTCAGAGTGCTTTGTCTGTTCCTGTGAAAAATACAGTGATTAAGCCTGCAGGGTTTTTCTTGTACCAGACTATGCACAAGCTGCAGGATTGATTGAACGGGTGAAGGGGTTGTTAAAAGAGCAGTTGAACAAATGAGGAGATGGGAACCTTTGCCCATGGAGAACCCATCTCCCAGATGTGCTCCATGCCCTTAACAATGGCCCATGGGGGAAATGGAAACCCCCTGGCTGTGCACAGCTGCCCCCAATTTGCAAATCCAACCATGGGCAGTGAGACTTGGACTGCCTGGGAAATTGTTGTGGCTGTGATGGCCCCTGGCAGGGCCAGCCCAGAGGCTGCAGGGCTGGGCCTTCATGCATTGGAATTCATTAGGAGAAATTCAAAGCAAATGAGAGCTATCAATTCTGAAACAGGAATTCAGATTCCTCCAGGACACTTTGGTTTGGTAACTGCTCTCTTGGAGCTTGGCCTTGCAAAGTGTTCCTGTCATGGCAGGAGGAATTATTGTTGCAGATATCAAGGAGAAATGAAAGGAATTGTGTTAATCAATAGTGAACAAGATGGGATTAGTCAACCCCATGGCAGGGTAGCACAATTACTGATATTGCCCATCTGTAAAACAATTGGGAAAAAAGGACATCCACCTCAAATCACTGCTGTTGGTGAAGATAAAGGGTTTGGATGCAGCAGTCCTAATAATGGAGCCAGAGTGTGGCTCCAGAGGCCAAATGGCCCTCCTGAGGCAGCTGAAGGAGCAGCTCCTGGGAAAGACAACTCTGAGTCCTGAAACCTGGGCAGGAACAATGGGAATGTGTCCCTGCAGCCAAGTGTTCTGTGTGAGAACAAGGAGATCTGACAGGAGATTGTTTGACACATCCTGCCAGACCAGATCTCCCTGTTTGCCCCAAGGGCCCCTTTGGAAAATGCTCTGATCCACGGGGCTCCATGTGAAGGCTGCTGTGACCCTGAGGGACTTGCACAGGAATTCCATCCAGGAGCCTGGGTGCCCCTCAGGGACTGGGACCTGGCCCCTTCCAGCCAGAGGGGAAAGGGCCCCCCAGGCCTTGTTAGCCACAGACAGCATGGGAAAGCTGAACAGCAAAGGGCCTGGGGGCATTATTCTGGAATTAAAAAGGTGCCAGCTCCATGGACAACAGAATTCTTGTTCCTAACTCCAATGAAATTGAGAAAAAAGAATGAAGAACGGTGTCACTAAAGTACTACTGATGTCTGTAAGGTGTACCTTGATAGTCAGCCAGAATCTTTGTCTGCCACAAACACCTCTAGTGTTTCACCAAGGGGTTACTCATCAAAATGTAATGATGAGTTATGATGGATTGCTGAGCTTCTTTTGTAATTCTTTGCTAATGATGATGTGCTTTGCTGAGCTTTTCCTTTTGTAATTCTTTGCAGCTCTGCATGATATAAATGACACAATTCCTTCAGTTGGTGTCTGTGTCTTTGCTAGTGACCCTGCCCACTGGTGAAACAGGGCCCCCTCTTGCCTGAGTGTTCCCTGGCAAGGCAAAAGCCCTCCCTCCAAAATTCCCCCTTCCTCCTTGTTCCCCCCTTCATACCCTGAGCATGATGTGCTCTGGTCTGGGGTGTGCCGGGGTCAGTTGGGGTCCCCTGTCCTGGCTGTGTCCCTGCCCAGCTCCCCTGCAGCCCCAGCCCCTCCCCAGCGTGGCTGGACGAGGGGCAGGACAGGCCTTGGCTGTGCTGCAGCTCAGCAAGAACAAAACCATCTCTGCGTGCTCAGCCTGTGCTCAGCCCCCGGCCCAGCAGTGTCTCAGTGCCAGGGGCTGTGCCCTCAGTGCCTGCCAGGGGTTTCCATGGCAGCTGCCAGGCCAGGTGCCCCAGGTGTGCCCCCAGTGCCGGGTGCCATGGAAACAGTGCCCAGCCCTGCCCCTTTCTGTCTGGCTGCCCTGGCCTTTGGCCCTGGCAGTGCCGCTGGCTGCTGGTTCCTGGGGCCTGAGCGGCCACCACGGCACAGGGCAGGTGGCCATGGCACAGCCCCAGCAAGGGATCCCCTCTGGCTCTGGGCACTGGCACCAGCCCTGAGCAAGGGGCCCAGGGCAGCTTTCCATGGCCACCAACCACCACAATGGTTTTGCCCAGAAAAAGGTACTTGGACGTCCGTAACTCTTGGTTCTTATTGTCTTATATTGTCCTACATCCTAATTCTCCAAATTTGTATTACTCTAATTATATTACTGTTTTTATAACAATATAATTTTTATTAAACTTTTAAAATTTTAAAAACAAGGGATTGGTGTTTTTCACACAGTGCCCAACACACAACATCCCATGCACTGATGTTTCTGGGGCAGCCATTTACAACACGGGGCAGGGGCGTCACAGGATGTGAAAAACGCCAATCACTTGTTTTTTAAAATTTTAAAAGTTTAATCGTAATAAAATGTTTATAAAAATAGCAATTTTATTAGATTAATAATAATTTGGATAATTTGGATCAGGACAATATGACACAATAGAAACAAAGATTTACGGACGTCTGGGTACCTCTTTCTGGGCAAAATAAGCCTGAAAAAAGATACACTTTAACAGAGGATTAACCCTTAAAAACAATAACCTGTTGCATATTCATACACCTCATACATGATGCATAAATTCCATTCAAACACAGGATTCTGTCTGGTCAGTGTCAACTTCTTCCTCTGAATCCTGACAGCATCTTCCCGGCTGAGCAGGCAGGAAGAAGTTCGTTTCTTCTGATAAGAGAGCAATAAATTCTCTTTCTCTGAAAGATTGAGGTGTCCTGTGGCTGTTATCTCGCTGCAAGTCCTTTCTTTAAAAAAAGTATCTCACATAGCATAGTTTCTATTTTAACCTTATGTTATAACCTAAAACTAGATTTAACACACTACTTAAGAAAATTAATACAGCATAACTTTCTGACATAACACATCTGTTATTAATTTGAATATTTGCGAAAAGCCGATCATAAAATAGGCATTTTTCGCACAGGAGGACTGGGCTCCCCCAGTTCTTCCCTGCACGGGCGGGACCCCCCCTTCCCCTCAGGCCTCTCCCGCGCTGAGGCGCCGCTGCCGCTTCCCGCCCTTCGCGCCCGCCCTCAGCGGCCGCCGGGAGCTGGGGCCGCCCCGGCCGCCCTTTTATCGGAGCCATGGCGAAGGAAAACCGCTAGAAATTGTTCATGCCGCCGCGCCTGAGCGCTGGGCAGGTGTCTGCGGGCTGATCCCAGGTGAGCGCTCGGCCGCGGGGCCGCTGAGGGCGGCCCACACCACACACCACCCTCCCCGGCCGCCCCTCGGGCTGTGCTGCTCTGGAGGCCGCGGCTGAGGAGGGGACGGAGGAAAGCCCAGGGGCCCTTCCCCGGGGACACGGGACAGTGCTGGGCCCGGCGAGTGCCCCGGCAGAGCCCCGAGCTGGAGCACACACACACCTGCCCCTTGCCCCGGCCTGGAGCACACACACACCTGCCCCTGGCCCCGGGCTGGAGCACACACACACACCTGCCCCTGCATGGGCCGGGACGGCTCCTGCTCTGGACTCATTTCTGTGCGAATGCCTAGAGTGGCATATGCACAGACACCTTCGGTTTGAATGTCAAAGACTTTTGTTGTTGTTTTCTATCAGAACTGAAGGGAATCATCTTCTCGAGCATCCGCTCTGTGCTGTAAGTCCGCGTTTGCTGTGGGTAATTCAGCCCAGAGAGCGAGCAGGGCTCTGTCGCCGGCCGGGGTCTGTGTACAAATCACCAACGGGACGGGGCTGCTGAGGAACTGCCTTGGGCTGTTTTATTTTCCAGCATCAGTCTCATGACATGGTTATGACAATGGGAAGATGCCAGCAGCTCACATCCCAGGCAGCCGACAAAGAACTTAATGTTACAACTTACTTAAAAGTTTTTTGACCAATCACACAAAGCAAAAGCACATTGACAGTAGTTCTGTCCATCCACTATAAGCACACGTACCTTTGGTTAAAACAATGCTTGCTTATTTTGAATACAATACCTTCTTGTAAACCTTAAAACACAATGCACAGAGCTCCATTATTAAACTTAGAACTTCCTAATATCTTGCTAGATAAATTTTTCTGTAACTTAGGGAGTTATTCTAGCCAAGCATTAATACACAGACCATTGTTCTATTTGTCCTTACTTTTCTGCATTTTACATAATTTTTCTGCTGACCCATCTCATGGCTACTGCTTGGCTCTAATCACAGTTCTGCTGTCTCTGAGGCCTGCCTTTTGCAGCTTTCCCAAACCCTCTGATTTTATGGATTCCCACAGGCCCCACTCAGATGCTCGCACTGGCGTTGGTGTCTTGGTCTCACCAGATCAGGTGTGCAGTGAAAATGTTCTGTCCCCACACTGAGTTATGGGAATTTAACAAATTGTTTTTTCATGTTGAAGCTCCTTATGAAATATGTTGAGATTCAGACGGGATATTCTACACCAGATGAGTTAGCTGTTTACAGGATGAACTTCTGTGACTTAAAAACCTTGTAAAAGGGTATTTTCATGCTGAAACATAATCAGATATGGTTTAGAAGTGCCATTGGAGGTAAAGCAAAAAAGAAATATCAACTACTGGTCTTCAGAAAAGTAATTTGTCTCCTTGAGTCCTTTGCCATGCACCAGTGCCCAGACAGGCAGGAGCTGCTGAGTTCCCTGCATTGAAAGCTCCCCTTTGGCCACAGTCTATAAATCAAACTGCAGGACACCAACAGTTTGATCAACCACTGGGAAGTAAGAAGGGAGTTCCAAAGCCATTGCCAATACCTTGGGCTTTGAAAATTGCAGGCAGCTGTTTTATTATTGACAAATTCTATTTTCACATCATCTGTGGGGATTTTTTTACCTTGGATTTTATAATTCTTTCTTTACAAATCTACCGATAAGGAACTAATTTTCAAATTTGTGCAGGGTTTTAGCAGATGCTCAGATGATGACTTTAAGCTGCCATTCGATGTGTCGAACCGTGGCGAGATCACTGATTCAGGTACGATTGGAATATTTGCCATGCACCTTCTTTAGATTTGTATATATTGTCAAGTTTTAATTTTCATGAGCAGTCTCACAGTTCCATATCTGTAACTGTTAAATACAGTTTCACTGTTACTTTTTTTAGAAATCAATTGATCAAAATCTCTTCATGTTTCAGATACAATTTCACAGCAAGTGAAACTTTGCTCTGAAGTAGATGAAGAGGTCAGCTAAGTACCAACTCTGCATATCTGATTCCTTGGGGTCTTTTGAATTTGTTCCCAAACACTGCCTGAGCATTATTCAGTAGATATTTCAGGGCTAAATGAAGTAGTCAGAAGGGAATAATGTTTTCTGTCTCCTGTTTAAAGCTGAATCACTTAGAGGAGATTTTTGTGATTTAGTGAACATGCCTGGAAACAAATCTTTGAACATTAAGGTGATTGCAATATTGTTGTTGTTTTTTCTTTGTTTGAAGCGCCTGTGAAGTCTGTGAGCTTTAATTAGAGTAAAATTTAAACACTTCAGTATCCTTATGGAACCAGTTCTGAATATTCTGTTGAGGGGCAGAAGGATTGAAGTCAGAGTATTCTTTGGAAAACTGAAGTAGATTATCCCAATTGCCTTGTCTGGCTTTGTTTTATCTGTAAAACAATGAATTCAGTGGTTTCCTCAAGCACTGGATTCTTTTCACAGTGTCTTTACCAGCAGATCTCTGCTTTAGCACAACTCAGTACAGCTCATTTTTTTTGCAATAGCTTCTGTACTTTGCAGCTACAAAACACTGTTTGCTACCACAAAATAAAACACATTTCTTGCACTCTCCCTGCTGATTTTCATATCCCTGACAACTATTTAGACTTCTTTAATCCTAAGCTATTAAAGTACCATCAGGACTGTAACAAAAGTGTGATGCAGCCAAAACAAGGATGGTGTTTGGGGGTGTTGTAAGTGAACCAAAGGGCCCTTGGGGCTCGCGTGTTGCTCTCCCTGCCTCGACCACTGGCCCAGCACTGCTTGTAGGGCACTTTCAAGGTGTCCTAAGGGCACAAGGGTGGTGCTTTTCCTTCCTGCTCCGTGTGTGAGCAGAGAACTGCTGGGACACTTGGATATTTATAAATCCATGGGACCAGATGGGATCCATGCCAGGGTGATGAGGGAGCTGGCAGATGAGCTTGCCAAGCCTCTCTCCATCATTTATCAGGAGTCCTGGCTCACTGGTGAGGTTCCAATGATTGGACACTGGCCAGTGTGACACCCATTTACAGAAAAGGGAGGAAGGAGGATCCTGGTAATTACAGGCCAGTCAGCCTGGCCTCAGTAGCAGGTGAGACAATGGAGCAGTTCATCCTGAGTGCTATCCCACAGCACTCCCAGCATGGCCAGGGTATCAGAGCCAGCCAGCACGGCTTTACCAAGGGTGGGTCATGTCTGACCAAGCTGGGCTCCTTCTGTGAGCAGATGAGCGCCTGGGGGATGCAGGAAAGGCTGTGGGTGTTGTGTACCTGGACCCCAGCAAGGCCTTTGGCACTGCCTCCCACAGCACACTCCTGGAGAAGCTGCAGCCCAGGGCTGGGACAGGAGCACTCTGTGCTGGGCTCAGAACTGGCTGGATGGGCCCAGAGAGTGGTGGTGAACGGTGCTGCATCCAGCTGGCAGCCAGGCACCAGGGGTGTCCTGCAGGGCTCAGTGCTGGGGCCAGCTCTGTTCAATATTTTTATAGACGACATGGATGAGGGCATCGAGTCCATCATTAGTAAATTTGCAGAGGACACTAAGCTGGGAGCTTGTGTTGATCTATTGGAAGGAAGGAGGGCTCTGCAGAGAGATCAGTTGGATGGATGGGCAGAGTCCAGCAGCATGAAGTTGAGTAAGTCCAAGTGCTGAGTTCCACATTTTGGCCACAAAAATCCCCTACAGTGTTCCAAGCTGGGGACAGTGTGGCTGGACAGTGCTCAGGCAGAAAGGGCCCTGGGGGTGCTGGTGACAGCCGGTGGAACATGAGCCAGCAGAGTGCCCTGGTGGCCAAGAAGGCCAATGGCTCCTGGCCTGGCTCAGGAATGGTGTGGCCAGCAGGAGCAGGGAGGTCATTCTGCCCCTGCACTCGGCACTGCTGAGGCTGCACCTTGAGGGCTGTGTCCAGTTCTGGCCCCTCAGTTTAGGAAGGACGTTGAGATGCTTGAGCACATCCAGAGGAGGGCAGCAGGGCTGGTGAGGGGTTTGGAACACAAGGCCTGTGAGGAACGTTTGAAGGAGCTGGGGCTGTTTAGCCTGGAGAAGAGGAGGCTTAGGGGTGACCTTATTGCTCTCTACAGCTTCCTGCAGGGAGCTTGTGGCCAGGTGGGGTCGGTCTCTTCCACCGGGCAGCACTGACAGAACCAGAGAACACAGTCTCCAGCTACGTCAGGGAAGGGATAGGTTGGATATTAGGGAAAAATGTTTCACCAAAAGGATAATAAAGCACTGGAATGCTCTTCCCAGGGAGGTGGTAGAATCACCATCTCTGGATGTGTTTAAAAAAAGACTGGACATGGCACTTGGTGCTGTAGTTGAGGTATCAGGGCACAGGTTGGACTCGATGATCTGACAGGTTTCTTCCAACCTCATTATTCTGTGATTCTGTGATTCTGTGATTCTGTGTGTGTTCATGGCAATATCACAGGTACTCTTGGGCAAAGTCTCTGAGGCTGCTTTTACTTTACTCAGCAGTGTCTGTCAGAAGGAGAGGACAGAAATGTGTGAAGAACCTGCTAGAAGGAATTTTGGCTTCAATGATAATTCTGGCACAACTTTATTGATTTTGGTGGACTGCAGTTATCCATGTCTTTAAGCCCATCTATTTGGTGAAGTCTGAAGGGGGTTTGGGATATTTCATTGTATTTGTTTCTCCTGTGTGCTCTGTAATGCCTTTTGATACATACTCAGAGGATGCACAAAGATCTAAACTTGGGCTCCTGATCATAAATGAACTTATATCACCATCTGTGGAAAAATTTTACTCTTGCGATGTTTCTAAGAAATAAATATCTACAACAGTATTAATTAGATATTATATACTATTATTGGATCGTATTTGAGATTAAATTGTGGAACCTGTTTTAATAGAATCCAGAAACAATGAATGAATTATTCTCAAAACTCTACAAAGAGGCTGAGAAGATCAAGCAGTGGGAACTGACTGTGGAAACTGAACTAAACCAGAAAGAAAGAAAACTCCAAGAGAACAAAAAGATTATTGAAGCACAGAATAAAGCCATTCAAGAACTGCAGGCCAGTATTGTATAGTGTACATTGAATAGATGAAGTTCAGTGCTTCCTGACTCAGTATGACAGTATTATTGACACAATTAAATATTAAGGACTGTTGCAGTTTGGTTTGTGCCTTGAGAAAATTATTATTTTGAGAAGTTGCAGGCTGTCCTGTGTGAGGGTGTGTATGAAGAATTTACCTGTAAGTGTCTCATTTGCTGGTAAATTATTGTCCATTAATTATTACATCTTTCATGCAAAAGATGACTCAGCATGTAATACCAGATAAAACAGACTTCTGTCTACTGATGCCCCAAATGACTTTTTCATGAGGGATTTGAGAAGTCAAAGTGCATTTCTAATAGATTTTTCAATAACAGTGTCTTTTTGCATTTGTTCCCTATGAAATTAGTTGGAAAATGAAAAACTCCATTTGAAGCTGGAAGATGAGATATGTGAAAATAAAGATCTCTTGAAAGAGTAAGTAATAGAACCAAGTATATTTTTTGTGGTGGAAATTATCAGTTTCCATGTGGGCAGTTTTATGTAGCTGTTAAATTTTGAAGGTCATTTACATTGTTACTCCTTAGGTGCACAAAGTACTGTGCACTCCTGTGCAAACATGATATTTTTCCCTCTTTAGAGCTGCTGCTTTGAGGCATCTGAGTAATCTGCTCAAGGAAACCTGCACTCGCTTCACAGAGAAGACCAGCAAATGTAAATGCTTTTTAGTTTTTATTTATCAGAGTAAATGTACTTCTAGCTTGCTCTAAATTCACAAACAGAAGAAATTTCTCGTGCTGTTCAGAAAAGTTCTCCAGTTGAGATCGACTGGATGTGGCTGTCACAATGAGAAGTGAATTTTACGTGGCTCACACAGTTGGAAGTGAAGCCCCAGGTCTACCAGACTTTTGGTTTGTAATGCTAAATGCAGAGGGCTTTTGAAGCCAGTGACATTGTTTGCTGCAAGGTTGCCAGCCTGGGAGCTCTGTGGGTGCCTAAACAGTGCCCCAGGTTTGAGGCAGTGCCCACAGCCCTGCCTGGCACTGGCAGCCACTCCAGAGCAGGGCAGGGCTCCTCAAGGCTGCTCAGCCCATTGAAGGTTTGCAGTCCCACCCACACACTGGGAATATGTTAAGACATAAGAAGTGACACCTCATGCCTGTTTTTAGGCAGCAGAATCTACTCTAAATTCCCAGCACTCTGGAACAAATTTCCAGAGCTGACATTTCCTCTTTTCAGCCATCACACATTTATGGGGAAAAAAGGTCTTAACCCCAAGGTATAAAGAGTAACTGGAATTCTTCTCATGAAACTGAACAAGCCAAGACGGATAACTTAATGACGTTTAAATTCTTGAGGTTTAAAAATATGTTCTTGATTGGAAATTCTACTTTATATGCAATTTAGAATTGTTGTAATCATTAGAATTTTACTAACTAGATCCTGGATACTTAAGAAGTGTCTATTTCTTTTTAGCCTTAATTCTAGAAACACTTGTATATAGATGTACTGTTCTTTTTTGATAGCTGTTTCTTTTACTGTTCTCTTTTTAATTGTTTTCTTAGGAAAAATAGTATCAATTACAAAAGTTAAAGGAAAGAAGGAAAATATGGACATTGAGTGTTGATTTTATAATGACAGTTCTGTGGTTATAGATATCTGCTGATAGGAAGAAATTCAGTGCTAAACCCTAGATTACAGTTTATAAATACTAGCAGTTTTGATACATTATTATTCAACAGCATTAATACTATAATAATTCATATGGTCACATAAACTGATCTAGAATTACACTTTTCACAGAAAAAAATATCTTAGGAAGGAAATTTAAAAACTGAGCTTGCTTAATGTTTCAATGAAATACACATTTTCCACAGATTCTGTTACTTTTGGCACCATGTTTCATAATGACTTATTTAATAAGAATGGAGCTGATAATTCCTTTTTTAATTCATTATGCTGATTAAGTATTATGGCTTGGGCAGCTGGCATCTTGTTCGAAAGGAAAACTTTCTCATATGTTCTTGCTTTGATAGATGAACAGGAAAAGGAAGCAACAATACAGTTGTATGAGGAACTTCACAGCAACATAGAAGTAAGTGACCAAGCTTGATTAAAGGAATGTGAGTTCTGTGAGCTGAGCTGAGTTCCATGTTTATGTTGGGATACTGTTTGTATCCATCATGTGTGGTTATCATGTCATGTGTGATGCAGGAAGTTGGGTTTTCAATCCCTTTTCAAGAATTATTTTTGTGTTATATAAAACACATTCAATGGAGAAGGTGCAGCAGTGTGTGGGATGTAGATCCCTGTGATCTGTGTGATGTGTGCTTAGTGCTGGGTCACTGCCACAACTTCTGTCTTCTTTTGGGCTCTGTTTCACCTACCTGCTGGTTCCTCAGGATGGCTGAGGTGGGCAGCAGCCCCTGGAGAAATTCCAGAGTTTCCAGTATTGAACTTCAGATATTAAATTTTGTTTTTAGAGAATGACAGTGGCATTTGAAGAGCTTCGTGTGCAAGCAGAGAACGACAGATTGGAAATGAGCTTCAAATGTGAGAATTCTGTTTATTGTGTTTATGCAGCTGGCTCAGTTTTGTACTTCATAGCTTGTATGACACATGCAGTGTCAGGGCAGAGAGATGTGAAGTGCTGGAATGGTGAGCAGGTCCCACTGAGACCCTGGGACCCTTCTTTTATTCATGCTGCCTTTGTTCACTGCCTGGCCCCTTCTATTGCTGTTCCACTGGGCCAAATCTGGAACTTTATTTTTCAAACAGTCACTCAAAATTGAAGTTTTGTCTGTGAAGTACAGTCTAGAGATCAATACTTATTTCACATAGTTTGTTTATTTGAATGATAATGCACTAGTGTATAGCAACAGAAACTTTAGCTAAATGCTCTCTCTCTCTATATGTGTAGCCTGGTATGTTCCTGTTTCATTTTCACATGGTCTTTTCTGTTTGTATTTTGATTATAAAATCAAACATTGCCTTAACAATTACTCTTGGGAAACAAATGGTACAGCTGTACAATTCCAAGCAATCTTAAACTGGAAGTTGTATTGAACTTGGAGTATATTTCAGCTACAATGTTAACTATGGATGTTACTGTATCTCCACAGTAAAAGAAGAAGCAGAAAAAGTGGACAAGTTTGAGAAAGAATGCAAACTGGAAGTCAGTGAAAAGGAAGAGCAGGTTTGCTCATTTTACCATCTAATATGTAGAGCTTTGTTTGTGACTAAAGAGGCAGTGCAAGAGCCAAGAAGTGTTTCTGGGCATTGGTAAAAAAGACAAAATAACATCTGAAGCTGCATTTAAGTCAAATTCTGCTAAGCTTAGTGATGTTTCAGTACCTTTAGTCTACTGGAATTTCTGGTTTGATTTTGAATTGGAAAACTTTTTTATTTAGAGTAATGTGACTTGATCAATATTTGGCTAAGATTATATCTAGCCAAATATTATCTGTCTGTCTGTCTATCTATCTATCTAATCTAACTTGAATGACAGCAAAATGTCTGCTTATCATACCTGGGGTACAAATGAAAATTAATATCTGTCCCTTTCCCAGACTTCATGATGATATTTCTTGCATTTTTCTAGATTTCAGCTCTTACCATACAGAGAGATGAAAAAGATGAAGTCATAAAAGACATCAAGGCTCAGCTGCAGACGTCACAAAATGAGATTGCTGACTTAATGGAAGCAAAATGTAAGAGTTCTGCCTGCTGTGTTTAAATGTAATTGTTTATAGAATTGAAATGTAATTGTTTATGATTGTTTATTATATGTAATTGTTTATAGAAGCATAGGAAACAGGGTCATGATGGTCTTATTCTGTTGCTGGTTGGCAGCAGAATTGTGGGGCCTTGAAGGTCTTATTTTTGTTTGGAACAGGAGCTGCTCACGTGGGAGCAGGACTGGCAGGGCAGTTTTTAGGACGACTCAAGCAGTGAGAGCTTTTGAAAATTGCAAAGGGAAAATACGTTGCTTCAGTTTTGTAAATTTAGTCAGGCAGATGTCACTGAGGAAACTTACTTTTCAATATTTTAAGCCATCTATATTCAAATTTTATCTATTATTTTATAGTGTATGATGTCAGTACCATTGGTCTTTGTTACATTCTTTAAATGTATGTAATTTTCCATTTTTGTCAGCATTTTTTAGTAAATGTCCTGTTTTTAAAAATATAAACATCTTTTTTTGTTTAGTACATAATGAAGAAATGTTAAAGGAATCCCAGGTCAGTAAAGAGCATTTGAGGGCAGAGCTGGAAGAGGCTAAAATTTCATTGCAAAAGGCAGAGGTACCCCTTGCTTATAGTTTTACAGTAGAAATAGACTAGATGAGTATTTGCATAAATAATTATGGATACTTTAGACATGAAGCAGCTGTAGGTGTTTGTTGCAAAACATGTTTTGAAATTATACCATGTTTTGAAGGTTACTCAGAAGAACTTGGAAACTGAATTCCAGACTACAGTGAAAACATTAATTCAGGTCACTGGAGAAAAGGAAGAGCAGGAGGAAGAATGTAAAAAAATGAAGGCTTTGCTCGCAGCCCTGACAGAGGAGTTTGAGACTTCTGTTGCCAATTTGAAAAGCTTGCTGCAAGAAGAGCAAAATAGGTAAATTAATGAGTTTCAGTTCCAAGAGTGAATTACAGGTTGCAGTCTATAACAAAATCAAGAACAATTGGAAATGAAGCTGAAATTTGGAGGTTTTTTTTCACACAGTGGTCTAAATGCAGAGAATTTAATGTAATTTTTTTATTTGTGATAGTTGATACTGTATAAAAAGTAAATTTTTACCCCCTCCAACTTTCATAATTCTGTCTTTAAGAAATACAGATTTCTGTAGGTATATATTTCTTTACTTTTATGTCTACTGTTCTGATGTTGTAAAAGTGTAATTTGATGTGTTGCAGGCAGATTTATCATCTGCCTGTTGAAAGGTAAATGTTCTTAAAGTGCTTGTGGTAAGACTTTGTCTTACTGTCCTGTAAGTTTCAAATGCAGTGCTTTGTACTCTACACTTGGGATTTTTAATTTACCCTTTTCTTAGATTAAAGAAATATGAAGATGATTCAAAGCTGCTTACCTTGGAGCTCCAGAAGAAATCTGCCAAACTGGGTAAGGCTTGTAGAAAGGCTGAAAATGAGCTAGGCAGTAATAAAAATGTTTTCTGCTGCTTTCTGGAAATGGACTGTCTCTGGTAGTTGGAGAAATGATTTTACAGTACCTGTACCTGTCAGGAATGCCTGGATTTATTTTTACTCAGCTGATCCCTTTTCTTTGGGGGTCAGTGGTACTGGCAGCAGCCAAAGGGCAGTCCAAGAGCAAGACCATTCATGCATGAATTCTTCTGGAGGTAATTTTGGTTTGCAGCTAAGAGCAGCAGCACTGCAGGTGCCAGGAGTGACTTCTGTAGCAGAGATAAAACCTCCCCTTGAGGTTTCTGTGACCCTCCCCATGCTGGAAGTGGAATGATGCTGGCAGGGGTTGTCTTTCAATATCATACATTTGATATCCTGTGGTTTCTAGGGATGTGCTCCTTAGTCCCCAGAGTAAGATTTCTGCCTTGCTGTTGAGTACTTGCAAAAATACCAGAATTGTGAATGTGCACATAGAAACCATTTGGAAGTTAGTAACAACAGTTTCCTTTCTCAGCATATCCATGTGATACCTTCAGCAGTTCAGATTTTTTTTCTGGAACAATGCAGGTGCATCAATACTTGGAGAATACTCCAGTCTTACAGTCCATGGTTTATTTGAAGCTATAATTGTGGAAAACATAATAGGCTCTAAATTTTATTTAAGATAAATATTTAGTTTATCTTCAGATATAGATTTGCTAATGTCTTAATCATCTTTTCAAGTCTGCATTTAGATTAAGTCATAAATTAGCTTTTCAGTTTCTTAACTTAATCCAACAAGTTTTGAGAACTGGGTATTGCAAAAGGGGAAATGTTTTATACTGCCTGCTAAATATGAAAAATTCTTTCTGTTCCATTAATTTTACATTCCATGTGCTGTAGAAGAGATGACTCAAGTAAAATGCGATAAAGAAGTGCAACTTGAAGAGCTGTCAGAAACTCTGGTAAATATTCATTTTAATAATCTCATGGCATTTGCTCTTCATATTAAATTCCTCTTGCTTTGTAAGTATCTGAAATGCCATAAATAAACACCATCTAGTCTACCTGAACATTTCTACTAAACCTTCTCACACACAATTTCACCCTTTTCTTTGAAGAACTTCTTTATTGCCTCTGTTTTTCTTGTCTCCTGTGCTTTTGGTTTTTCTTGTCTCCCATGTTTTTGGTTTTCCTTCTCAAGGTTTTTGGTTATTTCCTTCTTTGTTCCTGCCCATTCAAATGCCACTCCCTCTGGATATAAAGTTTTCCCATTTTTTCTTCCTTCCAGGAAGGTAATTAGCTCTGGCCTCTGTGAACCCTGCTGTACTGTGACACAGGCCCATTTCTGTCACAGAAGTCTAAGCTAAATGAAATACACTCTATACAGAGGTTTATTTTCATTATGATTTTATATTTATGAGTCCAACAAGAATCCATATCAACTTAAGATAGTGCGAAATCAGGTGTGCATTTTACTGTGTCTGCTTGTTGTTATAATCTGTGCATTGAGTGCTCTGAACTGAGTTTCACTAATTTTCTAAAATGGGCAAATTGGAGGACTTTTACTGAAGGAGAATCTTGAGGCTACTGTAGAAAATTTGCAGAGAGAGAAGAATGTGGAGAGAGAAATGAAAATGCTCTCCAAATGAGAGAGGTCTGAAGCAGGGCAATAGTAACATGTTTTTAGAAACAGGGAAGTGACACATCATGACTTGTATACAAGTTTATACATAAGAAACAGCACCCAGAGCAGTGTCCCTCCCTAATTTTGCAGCCCAGGTAATTAAACTCACAGCAGAGGACAGACATGAACAGCACTGGTGTCACAGTTCACTCTCTCACAGCACTTCCAGATCCCTCAGAGATTGGAAAGATCCAATCTGGATAATCCATGCCATGGATGTTGTTTGGTTCTTCTGAAAGCCTTGTGCTCTTAGTTCATGTCTGATAACCTCCAGCAGTTGGAGTTTGCACATGTATACTCAAAACTCTTCCTTTTCATTTTGCAGAAAGAATTCCTTGATTTGAAAGCACAGCTGACAAGTACAGCTGAGAAGGAACAAGATTATTTAAAGCAGCTTGTGGCTCTGAAAGCAGATCTTGAACAAGAGGCGTATGACCATTTTGAAAATAGAATATTGAATTAGTTTTGGTGTAATATAGAAGTTGCTTTAATACTCAGTGAAATTAACTATGATTGTTTCCTAATGAATGTTTTGAACCAATAGTATGCCATTAATTATATACTTACATTTCTAAATTCCACTTTCTCTGTTTGTATGTATTCTGTGGCACATGTAGTTGTTCCATATCTCTTTGACTTATTTAACAGGAAGAGAAAGTTTCTGAATTCATTGTTAATCTTGCTTTGAAGTACATCACCTTTACTAACCATTATATTTCTATAAAAGTTGACTCTGATTTTCTTTCCTTCTTCTGTCACCTTTTTACATCTCTCTGACTCTGCTGCAAAGCTTATATTTGTAGATAAAGGCCTGGACTTTTTTCAGCATGGAATAACACTTGATAATGGATATGTTTAATTTAAAAGGAGATTTCAAAATGCATCTTCTTATTCCTCTTGGCCATTTGTTTGAAATTAGGTTAAAGAATGAACAACTAACAGTGTATCTCAGTAAGCTTTCACTAGAGAAAGAACAAACAGCACAAGAGAAAAATGCTGTGGCTGCAGAACTCCAGAAGCTGCAGGAACAACAAGAGGCAAGTTGTAAACTTCCAGCTTTCTTGAAAGGACAGTACTCAATTTGACAAATTACTCAGTTTTACAAATCAGATGATGAGCTGCAACATGACTTGGTTCTGTAGAATACCTGATCTATTTTTTGTATTTGAATTGGAAAGGAAGTGTATTTACACTTGTGAACAAGGCAGGTCAGTGTGCTTTGGATGTCCTTGAATTTTTTAAGAAGTCACTTTGAATTTTATTTCTTTGCTGACACATGGGTCTTTATTTAGGATAGTAAGAAAAAAGAAGAAAATACAAAGCAGTTAGTTGAAAATCTAGAAGAGGCAAATAGCCAGCTAAGGCAAGTAAAACCAAATATTAATATCTGATATTGGTAAAGGAAGTAGACTCAAATAGTTACTTGTGTTTAAATGCTGCTTTCTGGGCAAAATGCTGTTTTTCTAGATTATATAGCTAAACAGAAACTATTCAGAATTGATATTGGCCAAGCAGAAATTTTCTCAGATTAGAAATACCTATTGCTGCAGGAACAATGTTTGCCATCATTCTGTATTACATAGTAGGAGCTGTCTTGTTTTGCATTAGACATCTCAGGTGGGAAGGAAACTCAAATGGAAGTTGAAGGTTCTGGAGTAAATGTGACAAGGCAAAAGTGGATCAGAGTTACTCTCTGTATCCCCAGTTCAATAGACAGGCAACTCCCATGTTTCACAGCTGCATTGCAATAGTCCAGGTTAGGATGTATTTTCCTTGGGCTCCTGGAACATCTTTTCCTACTTAAAAGAAGCATGGACAGTTCACATATTGACCTACTGGGCATGTTGCTGCATTTTAAGAACATTTTCATTGAGCAGCTTATGAAGTTCCCATCAACATTAGCAGCTCTTTTTAGAAAATAAAATCTGGGTTTATTAGAAGTACTGAAAATAAGTTAAAACCAGTAAAAAATATTTACTAATGCTTGTTAATTTGGCACTTAGAAATGAACTGGAGTCTTTGAAGGAGAAAATGGCAAAGACAGGTGAAGAGATGAAAAGTACACTGGATGAAAGAGGAGAAAATGTATGTCATGTCATGTGTCATGAAAATATCTTACAGAACCTGTACAAGAGCATTCAATGGAAAATCTTTGTTGGAGTTTTTCTGCAAAGCTCTGCCTGGGGATGTGATCTCTGCCAGAGGTTTCTTCTTTCTCAGCTGCTGCCAGCTGTGCCATTGTGTGTGCACATGCTGAGCCCTGGTATTGCAAAAGACAAGCACAGTCACTGGGATGTTCACTCTTTGCTGGAAGTTTAATGTTAAAGATTTGTTTGTTTTCAGGCAAACAGAGAAGCTGCTTTTCTGTTTTTTCATATACCCACTCAGTGATGGATGGGCTCTGGGTTAACTTTTTATATGTAGTGTGAGTTTTAGCTTAAATAGATTCAAACATTTTTACTTTCTTTCTATTGCTTCAAAGCAACCTGGGGTTTTTAGCAAATTTCAAATTTCATTGTAAAAGTCAAAGATTTACAATTGTAATTTCAGGTTAAGGGAATTGAAAATGAAATTTCAAGAGAGGAAAAGCCATTGAAAATTCTAGAAAATAATTGGGAAAATTCATTTTTTCATGGATGTAGGGAACTTCATACAAGTGCATTTTTTAAATTGTGAAGATGCTGGGAGTTTTGTTCTTCTTCTTTCTTAACTCCATAACCACTAAGGACCTGGTTCACTGCTATTAATTAACATCTTGTGGTACTTTATGGCTAAAACTCTGATTATTCTAACATGTCAGCTGTGTTTCAGTCCCATTGGAACAAACCAGAGTGGTGCAAGTGCAGGGTTGGGAACATTTACAGGAATTGCTCACACAGGGAGTCATTTGTAGAACTTACTAATTAATGTCTGAAATATCTCTTTCAGATGAATAATTTAAAGAAACAGGTGGAAAGTAAGACCAAATGCATTGAAGAGTTGCAGCAGGAGGTGTGTAGAGATTTTAAATGTCACAAATACGTAAACACATTATGTTTTGGGTTACCTTTTCAGCAGGTTTGTGTCTGCTGTGATGTCTTTAGATACACCTATGTCATTTAAAAATGTTCCTTTCTTATCCTAACCCTGAGCAAATTAGGGAGTCATCTTTGGAATCACTTGATTTGTTAAATGAGCCTTAATTTGAAAAAAACAATTAAAAAAATAATATCTTTAATAAACTTCTATTTTTTTTTTATTTGGTGCATAGTGTTATTTATGTACTTGTAATAAGTATCTCAGTTACCACTCGTAGAAAAGAATTCTGCACTGGCACAAACTGTAGTAACTTCACTGTAAAAATAAATACATTATGTTTTTCATCCTGACATCTTCACACCTTCTGTCAGCAGCATCTTAGTTTTAATTCCCATTCTGCACCTCATTTGTTATTCCCTGCTGCTGCTGAGGAGGAGCCTTTCTTAAGGTCATGAAGAAACAGTAATTATCCCAGAAATTAGTTGAACATTCATTTGTTTGAAGAATTGTTCTGGAACCTGAGCTGCACAACAGAGAGTTATTTGCCTGATGAAAGCTGGAATTTATTGATGCACTTAAACCATGACATAATTCTTTTAACTTATTAAGGTACAGTGCTTGTTTTGTTTTATTTCAACAGAATAAGGTGCTGAAAAAGAAAATGACTGCAGAAATCAAGAAAAGCAATACTTATGAAGGGAAGGTAGGTTTATATAACATCATGTAGAAGATGAAGTGAGTGTTTTTAAGTCCCACTGTAAATAATGATAATACTTGTTAAATACATTCTGAACTGGTTTTTGGATCTGGGATAGAGACTTTGCAGGAATGAGCTCATAGTTTTTAGAAAATGCTTCTATTTTTAATCATTGGGCTCTGACTATTGGACACTTAAGAGATGGATTCACATTGCAATTAATTATGTTTCTAATCTGTTCCTTTCTTTTTTTTCTTTTGTTGATAGTGGACTGAACAGGGCTCAGCAACCTCATTGTAACAGAAAAGCATTTAAAAGACATATACACACATATATATATTACTCTTTTTAGGCTGTTTTTTAAATGTGTTCTGCAGTGGCAATCCCTCTGATGGGAATATTGTGTCCAGCTTTGGGTACTGCACTTGAAGAAAAGTGGACTTTTTTGAGGATATTCATATGATAAACTTAAAAGGGAAAAACTGTAATCACAATGCACAGCTGGGAGGAAAATGTACCATAAAACCAGTGAAAATCTTATATAGATTTACAAGAGAGGGACTAAAATCTCCATCTGTATTTGGTTTTTTTCTGAGGCATTTACAGAATTTAAGGTGACTGCTTAGGGCAGTTTTCCCCTTTGTGCTGTTGCCATTGTTCCTTTGAGTATTTTCTAACTCACTTCAGGCCAAAGTTCAACTCTTTATTAAAATAGCTGAACTTTTAAATAGGAAACACTTTAATGATATACCTGAAAAGTAACAGTGTTTGTGCTCAAAAATAAGAGGTAAGAAAAAATCATCAACATAGTAATTCCTAAACAAATAACAGCAGCAATTCTGCTTTCTCCAAAGGTGAATAAATTGCAGTTAGAGATGGAAAATATGAACAAGCAACATAAGGAAGAAGTTGACATCTATCAAAAAGACATAGAAACAAGAAAAGTAAATGAAAATAAACTTCGTGAAGGGGTGAGAGGGCTTTAAATATTACTGCAATTTAATATTTTTAATTTAAAATGTTTTTATGAAGCTTTATTGGCCAGAGTCCTTGCTCTTACATTTCAGACATAAATGGAACTTGCTGTGTTTGCCTGGGAGCAAAGCTTTAGTACATTAGGTGCTGAAGTGGAAGTATTTGAATATATCTTTGAAAATAAGAACTCCATTAAAAATTCTTTCTTTCAAGATATAATTCAAAGAAATTCTACCCTTGGTATAAAGTCAGCTCAGTTAAATTAGATTATATTAGTTAAATTAGATTATTCTCCCATATTAGGATTTTTCTGCCCATACACTTTTTGATGGTAATGCTAAGAAATGTTATGGCAGAGTGCTTGAAATGTCCCTTTGGTTTGAAGTGAGCTTGCCTGCCATGGATGTACCTTTGATCTTGCCCATTTTAACAACCTGCAGAAAAGATGAGGGATTTGAAAGGGATCTTAAGAGCAAATGAAGCCCAAGTGGGACTGCAAACTTTGTACCCACAGGGGGAAGAAGAAATTAAGATTAAAAAAATGTATTGTTCTGTTGATGAATGAAATACAATTTATTACTGACAGGTAGAAAAGATGAGGTTGCTTTGTGATGAAACTGCAATGATACAGAGAGAAACTGATAGCAGATGTCAGCACAAGATAACTGAGATGATGGCACTGATGGAAAAGCACAAGGTCAGAGATTTTCCTGCTTGCTGTGGTTTGCAGTGTGTGATCCCATGTCAATACCATGTTTATAACTTGTGATACCCCATTAATGACCTTTGAAAAGCAGAAACAGGCCTGAGTCTGGGAAAAGGAAGCTGAACACATGCTGGACTTTGCATCATCTAAAATCAAATTCATTTGAAGATTATGAAAAGATTCCTATCGGCAGATTAATTCCATTCATCTAAACTTCTGGGATTTTTAGATTTTTTTTAAATTCAGGCTTCCTTTGATACCATCTGAATGCAATATTTTTCAGTATCAGTTTGGCCTCTTTCTCTGGGGTTACTTAGTGGCTGTCAGCAGTTTAGCCTGACACATTGTAGTTTACCTTTCTATTCCTCATTTTGCAGTATCTTTAGCAGATACATTAATAAAGATGGCACAGCTGGCTCTTAGTGCTGAGCACATATTGCTGCACAGAAATAAAGCACTCTCTGCCTGTCCACAAAATAATACTTGAATTGAGCATTTCCTGTTTTACAGTTTCTGCAGAAGCACCAATGAATCTTTTCTTTATGAATCTTAAGAGCCTGGTTTGAAAAAATGATGTTTTAAGACTGGATAACTCTTACATAATTGTAACATTTAGTCACATGTTTGAGTTTGTTGTTGGTTTGGTTTTTTCAACACAGAATGAATATGATAAAATGGTTGAAGAAAAAGATGCAGAGTTAAAAGTATATAAAATGAAACAGCAAAAGTAGCTCTCATCAGAAAGAGCACTGGTAAGGAGCACTTTCCAATGGTCAATAACTCAGTGAAGGGGCTGATGTCCTTGTGTAGTGGTTTTATGCTGGCTCAGTGCCAGGCACACACAAAAAACATTCACTCATTTTTCTCTGCTATAGTTGAGCAGAGGAGGGGAAAGAAAAATTCAAGTTGAGATAAGGATTAGGAGAAAAACACTTTGAGGGTAAAGCTGGTTCAAACTTAAATAGTATCAAAAATTTATTACTAATAGAATTAAAAGTGAGTAATGAGAATTAAAATAAACCTTTAAAATACCTTTTTTCCCAATCCCTCCCTCTTGCCCATTGACAGCACAGAGAGACAAAAGATGTGATCTTCAGTCAGTTTGTGACTTCTAAAAATCTTTTTTCATTTTGCTTAGAGAGTTTCTTTTTCCTGCTGTGCTCTGGGGTCTTTCCCACCAGAGACAGTTCTCTGGGAACTTTTCCAGTGTGGTTTTAATTTTTACCAGTAGCAGTCCCACCCAACCTGCTGCAACAGATCTTATTCTGGGCACTAAAAACTCCAAATGTTTCTAAAAATTAATTGGAATTGCAGTGTGTTTGTGTCTCCTCTTCCAGATAGTGTGCCATGTTCTGAATTCCCACTTTGAATAGGAAACTTTTGTTTTAAATATTTAGATTGTGCCCTCTCACCCCTGTTCTCCCAAGTGTTTTAAGGTATTACCCTGAACACTTCTGATCAAGTACCTGTTTCTTGCAGTGCTTCAGTCTTTTTTAAACAAGCTAAAGCAAAGCTTCAAGTATAGGGCTGAAAAGCAAATAGAATTACCTTGTGTATCTAATGAGTGTCCCTGTTAATTACTGTCTCACTTGGGACTGTTTTCTTTTTTTCTGGGCTGTGCAGAGTTAACCCTGTCCTTTATTTAATGGTTTGTAGGAAAATGAGCTGGCACATTTGAAAAGTGAACTGTCCTCCCTTAAGGAACAACTGAGAGCAGAAATTGAAGAGAAGGTGGAGTTTTTTATTCACTGAGCAGTGGGGGTGAGAGGTGTGGCCTGGGCTTGTGCTGTGGGAGGAGTTGGATAGGAAATGAAACTGAACAGAAAAACAGTGACTTTGGAACGCTGGGGTTGTGCTAAATCTGGTCATATTTTTGTGTGAACTTTGTAACAGTCTGTGATTATAAATTATATATAAATAAACAAACAACAAAACAAAACTCTCCTTTATTTTAGTTAATTTTACCTAGCTAAAGCAAAAAAGTTCCCTAAACTGTAGGGGTTTTTCAGTGACTTTTGAATGCTGAGGTTGTACAAAACCTGGTCATGTATTTGTGTGCACTTTGTAACAGTCTGTGATTATAGACGGTGCTCTGTGATTACACCAAGAAGATTTTTAACAACTGAATGCAAATAAATATTTCCTTGCTGTCACATAACTCTTTTGTAGGAGAATCTTGTAAAAAAGCACTCTGGCAGTATGATTCCTGAAAGTGAAAAGAAACACAAGGTAACTTCAACATTTTAATTGCTTTTAGAATTTGGTAGTATTTATATGTGTAGAATCAATTGAAGTGCCGTGATAATTTATTTGCATTCAACAAAAGACATTGGAATGCTTTTGACTTCAAACTTTTTAAATTATAGAAAATAAAATTTTGTGTTCCTGGGACTCCTAAACCTTGTTTAGATCTATGCAGTGAATCTTTTCATGTAAAAAATAGAAAGTCTCCAAATTATATTCCTAAAATTAAAACAATAAAAATAAAAATAAAAAATGTCTCCTTCAGTACCAGGAAGCCCCTTGGGCAGTCCAACATTGATATTTTGTAACTCCTAGCAGTGAATTTTTCTTGTTGCATTTTTCTGCCTGTATTTCTTACTTCTCTGTAGATGATTTTTTTTTCCCCTGGGGTAAGAAGGGATTTTCAAGGGTCATACCATTCCATGGAGATATTAGACAGCAGTTTCTGGAAGGGCTCCCAGTGTGTAATTTTTCTTGCTCAGTTGTTGGGTTTTTTATGTCTCTAGAATTGTTTTACTTATTCTTAGAAGTGTCCATTTGTAGAGGCACTTTTCCTCTATGGAAGAGGAAAAAGCTGATATAGCTATAAAAGTGGTCAAAGTATCAAAGTAGTCCTGACTGCAGAACTTACCCTTCTTCCCTGTCAGGAGTTCACTTGTGGTTTTCATATTGGAACAATGGAATCCAGCCCCACTTTGATGTTATCTGTCTAAAAAAGGACTGCACTGGACCATTCAATACTTCTCAGTTTAACTTCTAGTGAAAAGACTATTTTAAGGAACACCAATCTTGATGTAGCTATCAATATTTCTCTGAAAGCCTTTTCCTGCAGTTTTGTTTGTTCCCATTTTCGTTGATGTTTGATAGAGTCCAATGTAGTGGCTACAGTTCAGAATAACCTGAATTTCTGCAGGTAAGCATGGAGAACTTAAATACAGTGTGCCATGAAACTCAGCTCTTCCATAGCTTCCCGTTCATTCTCCTCATTTGGCAAGAAAAATAATATAAAAAATGATATTTCCACCCCACCCCACTTTGTTTGGGTCTTTGCTCCATGTTTGGATGGAAAGATAAGAGTTCCACCATTTCTCTCAGGTGAATTCTTGGACACTCAGACTGTAAACTGGGTCCTGAGTTTGGCTTTAGATTCCATACTTACCCCATAAAATATAATCTAAAAAGATAAACATTTTCTTTCCCAGACATATGTTATAAAGACTCCTCCGATGGATAAAACGCAAAGTGGAAGAAGCACAAAGCTGCCTTCAGAGCAGAGCAGCAGGAAAAAGCAGAAAGTGCTTGTGCAGCTGGACACTGAGTCAGACAGCTCTGAGCACACCGACCTCCTGGTAAGAGTCAGAGAACAAATCATGTGCTGAGCAGTTCCTTGTGCTCACTGCTGGGGCTGAGAATGAAAATGAAGAGTTTGGGCTTCCACATTCAAGCCAATATTTATGTGTATATTTTTAATTTATTGGTTCTTTCTGGAATTGTTGTTGTATGTACATAATTAACATTCTTTTTATTGAACTATTTTGCCTCATAATGACATCTTAACTTTTTTTTTTCATTGTTTAGTATCCTTAGGGGGAAAGAAAAAGTATTTTTAATATAGTGTGACAAAGTAACTTTTTCATTTATTAGAGCATAGTCTCTGAAGAAGAAATGTTTAAAAATTTGTACAAAGATTATCCACAAGCTTCACAATTACATTCCACAGCACCAAAAAAGGTATGTTAGCCTTTCCTAAGATCAAACCAAGCAGTTAATCAGATTGTTTACAAAACTAAAGGATGGCTTTATTTTCCTTCCTAGAGCCCAGCTCCACGCAGTGTGAAATCTCCAGGCTCCGCTCTGAAACTCAAAACCATGAGGAGAATGCGCGAGGCGGGCTGGACTGCGCTCTCCAAAATGGACGGGAAAAGGAAAATTAAAGATGTTGTAAAGTTCTTTGCTTAAAATGCAGAAATACCCAGTGCCCTGGCATTGCTTGCAGGGTTGTTTTTCTCTCAGAGTTCGTGCTTTGTTGCATTTTTCTGTCATACTCAGTGTGTTTAATACCATGTTCATTCCTTTACACATATAAACTTTATAGATCTATAACTGCAACCCCTGCAGAGCATCTTCCACCTTTCTTCCCTGGTGCTTCAAAATGTTGGGATACAAATTAGCCAATTTTAAATTTTGAAATAAATAGAACTACATAGAAAGTTGTTTCAAAGCTGTTTCTGGCATGAGAAATTCTGGTTTAAAAGAACTTTTGTTCTTTTAAATTTGCTCTGTTTTTCTTAACACATGAATAATTAGTGGAAGAAATGTAGCTGTTAAATGTATGTTCTTTTACCTGAAGTCCTCTTGCTTTTCCCTGCATTTTAATGGCTGTTAGACCTGTCTTTTTAGACTGTTTTGTTTTCAATATGTTAAAATGGTTTTGAAACTTCTAAAATTTCAGTAGAATTACTTGTATTTAAAAAGATTTCAGCTTCACAAGGAGTAAAATATGCATGCTATAAGACTGTGAAAACAATGTTAAGATGCCATTAAATTGTTTATCTGAAATATCAAGTGTGGGACTATTTGTTGTTGCTTTA
The DNA here is from genome assembly GCA_039654755.1 of Calcarius lapponicus. Taxonomy (NCBI): domain Eukaryota; kingdom Metazoa; phylum Chordata; class Aves; order Passeriformes; family Fringillidae; genus Calcarius; species Calcarius lapponicus. Next base: position 215,265 of record JBBFKN010000108.1, on the reverse strand, counting down.
AATATTTGAACACAGACAGAAATCACCCACCAGCCTTCCTAGGGACCAGCAGAAGTGCAAGGATAGATTAGAACATCTATTTCTGTATTAATCCTTGATTAATCTTGGTTTCACAACAATGACAAACCCTACTTCAGAGCCTAGACATAACAAGAAACTACAAGTACATCTTAAAATATAATGAGAAATCAAAAATCTCAAATGCAGCTGAAGTGGGAAGCAAAACATATTTGTTTTATTCTTTTTGTGTAGTCTTAGGGATAGGCCAGTAGTTTGGGTTCCTTATGTTGAGCTGTTGAGCAGTGATGAAAATGAGATTTGTTATTGTACGTAGCTAACAAATATTGTGCAAAGATCTGGAAGATCATGCTGTGCCTTCCCCATGAGCACCTGAAAGTGAAAAATTGAAGTTTGTACTGCCCACTTCTAGACTCAAACAGTAACTAATCAATTGGAGCCTTGGTAATTTTAGGGACATGAATCCATGGTATATCACATAATTCTACTGATCCTGTGAATGTGTCCTGTGAGGTGTTGTATAAATCACCTGAAAAGGTACAAAGATATTGCCAGCAACATGCCAGAAAGCTTGCAGGAAATGCAAACAGCAGGGAAGGGTGTAAAATCCCATCTGCCCATTTCTGTGCCTGATTTTATTCATGGGCTGAGGGTGCCCTGCTTGCTGCCATGGCAGCAGAGCACAGCTCCATCTCTCCTGTCTCTCTCTCTGGCCTCAGGCCCAGCTCCCTGGAGCACCCCGTGGGGGAGAATCCAGGCAGGGAAAGAGACAAAGAGACCAAACTCCGGGGCTCAGACACAGACAGGTCAATGGGGGAAGGAAAAGCTGTGCAAGGAAGCAAAACCAGGAATTCATTCCCTGCTTCCCATGGGCAGGTGGGAGTTCATCCGTGCCCAGGTGAGCAGGGCTCCACCGCAGGCAATGGTGACCTGGGGACACAAATGCCATCACTGCCAGCATCCCCCTGTTTCTGCTGCTTCCCCCTCTTTCCAGATTGATTCTTCTTCCACAGGGTTTGGGAAGGCCCTGGGGTCCAGTAAGGGTCCCTGTCCCAGCTGTGTCTCTGCCCCTTTCTGGTGCTCCCCCAGCCCCTCGCTGCCAGGGCAGGATGAGGAACAGGAGAGGCCTTGGCTCTGGGCAGGAACAAAAACCTGGAACCTTCCCTCTGTTTCCAGGCCAAATCCAAGCCCTGCCCCAGAGAAGCCCCTGGGAAGGGAGTTCAGTGTCCCCAGCCCAAAGCAGAGCCCAGTGCCCATCCCCAGCCCCGGGCACTGCCTTCCCCAGAGCGTCTCCTCTGGGACAGGGATGGCCCAGCGAGCACCAGGGCGGTGGCGATTGCAGCTCGGGGGGAAAAAGGCGGGAGGGGATCCATGCTTGGAGTTCCAGTGGTGCTTTATGGGCCAACACACCAAAGGGCTCCAGGCACAAAGAACCAAGAACAAAGCAGGGTCCAGGGCTTTATAGGGGATAAGGGATGTGGAACTTTGGTTTCGCCATGATATTTTCTGAAAAATCCTATTGCCAGGATTTTTCTCCTGAGAAGCTGATGTTATGTTTGTCCAATTATCCCCTTAAAAAAACAACCCAACAATATTTAAAGTAGCAGCAATTTTAATTGAATAGAAAAAAATATATAAATAAGGGATAATTTGGTTCTAATAATAGCGCATAAGCAAAAATCTGCGGGGTACACAAGTGCAGGGCTCTTGGACCCTTGCCACCTCACGTACAAGTTTGCCAAGTGAAGATTCCCCCTTTTATGCCATGTGTTAATGTCATCTCCTCCCATTTTCGATTCATCACACTTTCATCTCCGCCCTCATCACCAACTTTGCCACGCATGCGTTGTCACGCGGCTTGGTGGTCACACAAGCCTTTTTGGGGTCTTCTTGATGAAGATTCCGTAGTCTTCCTCTGTGTCCTTTATTTCACCTTTGGGTTACACATGCGCACCAAGCCAGTACAATGCAAGCCAAAACTATCATATCACTACATCTTAATATCAAAGTAATAAATCTCTTATAATTAGCAGTTTCTGGGACCCAACCAGGTTCTTCTTCCTTTCCATTCATTTTTAGCTCCGGGTGTCCTTGGGAGCAGCTGCTGGGAAGGGAGATGGAGCCCCTCCCTTCCCTCTCTTCTCTTGGCATTACAACTTTTAACTATTTTATTTATTCCCAAATATTAATTACTGTATCAATATTGATTACTGTTTCAATTTTATCAGCAGAAATCATACCTATTTACCACACTGAGAAGCCTCAGAGGAAAAGAAAAACCATAATTATCTGCTGCTGTGGAATGCAACAGGTGCATCTTCCATTGGTCCATGTTGGTGGTTTCTAATTAATGGTCAATCACAGTCAGCTGGCTCAGACTCTCTGAGAGTCACCAGCTTCTGTTATCATTCTTTTCTGTTCCTTGCTAGCCTTCTGATCAAACCCTCTCTTCAGTTCTTTTACTATAGTTTTAATATATCATTTTCATTTAATATAATATGTATCAAAAATAATAAATCAGCCTTCTGAAACATGGAGTCAAGATTCTCGTCTCTTCCCTCGTCCTGGGGCCCCTGCAAACACCACCACACTTTGGGTCTGAGGCACAATGGGCAGAGGGAACAAGGGCGGGGCAAAGGCGGGACAAAAGGGCAACAACCAACTGGGATTCAGGGGAGGAGCTGCAGGGAACGGGAACCAATAGGAAAGCGGGAGTGGGGAACATTCTGGAACTGGGGAGGAGAACAAGGATGATGTAACCTGGGTCATCAACATGTAAGGGACATGATGCCACCAGGACACACACCAGGGGACAATGTCACCACACCTGTGGGGACGCTGCCACCAGGACGCCTCCAGTGACACCAGCATGGGCCCCCATGACCCCTGTGGGTGACACTGACCCTTGCCCTGTCCCCAGGGGCGGTTGGGGTCCCCTGAGCGCGGTGGCCCTGGGACACCCTGGTGGCTGTCACTCGCTCCTGGGCCACTTGTCACCAGCTGAACAAGTTCCCATCCTGCCCTGGCGGGGGGTGACATTCGGCTGGGACACCACAAGGGTGGCAGGGGGGACATGGTGGCAGGAACTGCATCAGGCAGGGCCATGGCTGAGATGAGGGTGCTGGTGGCACTGTGGTGGCACAGGTGGTGGCACTGATGCTGTCCCAGTTCATGTCCCCATCCATGTTCATGTCCTCCCATGTCACCATTGTGGTAAATAGGTATGATTTGTGCTGATAAAATTGAAACAGTAATCAATATTGATACAGTAAATAATATTTGAGAATAAATAAAATAGTTAAAATTTGAAATGTCCAAAAAGAGAGGGGGGGGGGGGGGGGTAGGGCCCACACCCCTTCCCAGCAGATGTTCCCAAGGACAGGCTCCACATTCCCTTTCCCAGCAACTGCTCTCAAGGACACCCGGAGCTAAAAATGAACAGAAAGGAAGGACAACATGGTTGGATCCCAGAAACTGCTACTTATAAGGGATTTATTACTTTGATATTAAGATGTACCGATATGATGGTTTTGGCTTGCATTGTACTGGCTTGGTGCGCATGTGTAACCCAAAGGTGAAATAAAGGACACAGAGGAAGACTACGGAATCTTCATCAAGAAGACCCCAAAAGACTTGTGCGACCACCGAGCCAAGTGACAACGCATGTGTGGCAAAGGTGGTGATGAGGGTGGAGATGAAAGTGTGATCAATCGAAAATGGGAGGAGATGACATTAACACATGGCATAAAAGGGGGAATCTTCACTTGGCAAACTTGTACGTGAGGTCGCAAGGGTCCAAGAGCCCTGCACTTGTGTACCCCGTGGTTATCTTTGCTTATGCGCTATTATTAGAACCAAATTATCCCTTATTTATATATTTTTTCTATTCAATTAAAAATGTTGCTACTTTAAATATTGTTGGGTTGTATTTTAAATGGGATAATTGGGCAAACATAACAATTTTGGTCCTGAAAACCCGGGACCCTCTTATCTCCAGGGAGGTGGATAGCTTCTGGGAAGGAGCTCCCCACCAGACTTTTTAGTGGTCCCAAGGCTAGACCACTCTCCCTTGGGAAAAGAGAGTCTTTATTACAATAACACATAAGCAAATTAAGTTAGTAAAGCGCGCAGGAGAGGCTCCCATCGGAGTGCCGGCTTAGAGGAGAGAGAGTACCCATATAAAACTGCTTTGTGCACAAAGACCCTCATGAGAAAAGGAGGCTGTGAGTATCACGAGGTTTTGGGTTGGGGGGTGGCTGTATGCATGTGTGAGTGTGTGTGGAGTGTCTGAGATGGGGGCTGGGCAGTCCTGGACCCCCGAAGTGATCGGGATCTCCCAGTAGTGAAAGAAAATTGAATGAGTGGGGACCCCAGGAGGGTTTGACCTGGGGGGAGGAAGGGGTCTCTGGTCCAGGCACCTGTGAGAAGGTCCTAGGGCAGGAGAGACTGACCCAGGAGGGAAACTGAGAAGGAGAGTGAGTGAATAGGTTCAATTTCCTTGGAGGGGTTGGTAGCAGGCAATTTAGTATGTGATTAGATGGAGGGAGGACAGGGTTAATAGATTGAGAAAGAGAGAGAGATAGGAGTGGAACAAGTAAATTGCAGAGGGAGAGATAGAAATGGAACAAGTAGATCGAAAAGGCAAAGTGACAGAGTAATAAGTGAGAAAGTTGAACCACATGGTGAGTGTGGGAAACTAAGACTTTCCAGGTACCAGGGATCTCTTAGTTTGTTGCCGCCAGAAATGGGTCAGGGAGAAAGTAAGTTCCTTGACCCAGGGGCTGTGGATTGTGTGAAAAATCCGCAGGAGTTTGGAGTATCTGGGAACCGTGGGGGGTTCTCAGGAGGGGAGCATTCCTCGCTACGGCCCACTGGGGATGATGATTCGGTTTTGGGATGAATGGGAATCCCAAAGAGTAAAAAATGAAGAAATTCAGAAGGCAGTGCCTAGGAAACATAATATATGAAAAGTTTTGAGTTTGCATCAGAAAAAAGATGAGTCCCCAGCAGAATGGTTAGAAAGATTAAAAAGAGACTTACAATTATATACAGGTATAGATACTGATACTGCAGTGGGACAGGTTCTGTTAAAAACTCAGTTTGTGGTGAGATCTTGGGGTGACATCAGGAAGAAGCTGGAAAAATTAGAAGATTGGCAGGACAGGGGACTTCAAGAGTTACTGAGAGAAGCACAAAGAGTATATGTAAAGAAAAATAAAAAAAAGCCGAAAACAGATGCCAGAATTTTGGTGGCAGCAGTTCAAGAAATGCAGGCAGCTCTGAATACAGAAAAATCTGCAGGGAAAAAACAAACAGCAGATATCAGGATCTATTTTTAAGAACACAGGACCTGTGCGTTTTTCCCGCCACAAGAAAAGACACTTTAAAAATTCTTGTTCTACTTTAAAGGGTGCAGGACCTATTTGTTACTATTGGCATAAAAAAGGGCACCTGCAAAAGAATTGCAGAAAAAAACAGCAAGATGAGAAAACTTTTCAGGAGAATCAGAGAGGTCAGGAGTTCTGTTTAATGAAGAGGACTGAAACATTACTAGAAGAGCCCTTGATAAAGCTAAAAATAGGTCCTCAGGGCGAAGAAGCTATATTTTTAGTTAATACAGGAGTTTCTTGGTCGACAGTGACAAAATTACCCCAGGGATGTGAGATAAGTCCTGAGCGAGTTCCAGTAGTCGGAATTACAGGAGAGGCTTTTCCCATTCCTGTAATTAAAGGGGTGCAAATTGAAACAGATGACAAATTTGGAGTAAATGATTTATTGTTGATACCAGAGGCCGAGAATAATTTGTTAGGCAGAGATCTAATCATCGCTTTAAATCTACAGATAAAAGCCTGTAAAGGAAAACTTGAAATCTATTCTTTAACTGAAGGAGATAATCTGGAAATTAATGATACAGGTTGGCATTTGGGTGATGTGGGAAAAAGCTGGGGGTAAAGGAATTTGGTCCCCTTAGTCCCTCCTGGTCAGCACAAGCCTGGGAACTTTATGCATCACTCCGTGCATTATTAGTATTAAAAGGACGAGAAGGGACTATTTATACAGGCTCTAAATATGCTTTCAGTGTATTACATACTTTTTAGAAAAATTTGAAAGGAAAAGGGACCTATAAACACTCAAGGGAAAGGGTAATACACGGGGAATTGATAGTTAAGAAAACTTGAAGCTTTAGAGAGCTCAAAGAAAATAGCAGTGGTACATGTAAAGGGACATCAGAGAGGGAGGGATATTAGAGTCAGAGAAATAATTTGGCTGACGAAGAAGCAAATCATGACCTTACAAAAAAAAAAAAAAGAAATTCAGCAAGAGACACTTTCCGTTCCGCTAGCAGAACTGGCAGTTGTAAAAATTAGGAACAACTTTTAAAGAGGGAAAGTGGATTTTTACTGATAGCAGGATCATAATGCCAAAACCAGTGGCACGTTAGGTTTTAGATAACTTGCATAGACAGACACACTGGAGAACAAGAGCCCTTTGTGATCACTTTTTGAATTTTATGGGTGTATAGAAATATTTGAAATTGAAAAACAAATTAGCCAGGGGTGTCTCACCTGTCAAAAGGCAAATAAGAAGTTGTTAAAGAGCCCTCCCTCTGTAAGCAAAACAGCTTACAGGCCATTTGAAAAGATCCAGGGTGATTTTACAGAATTGCCTAAAGTGGGTTAGTAGAAATATTTGTTATTTAGATCAGTTAACTCAGTGAGTTGAAGCATTTCCAGCAGCTCGGGCTACAGCTCAAACAGTGGCTAAAATATTGTTAGAACAAGTAATTCCAAGAATGTGAAAATGTGGTGAGATTTGTTGATTTATATTAACCCTGATTTATTAAGAAGGAACAAGGCATCCTAGAGTGGCCGCCGACTGCAATTCCCTTGAGCTTGGAGGCAGAAGAACGCTGGTGGAAGAAAAAAAAAAAACCAAAACCAAACAAACCACACTTTCTTAATCGGTAGAAACAGCCTAAAAGGATTGAAAATCTCTGGGGTCACCCACCAGCAACATTATTAAGATTGGATACAGAACTGCAATCCCAGCAACTGAGACTGATAACACCTGTTGTTAAAAAGGTCCAGAGACAAACAAAATGTTGGCAGTGTGGTAAAAAATGATTTAAGGTGTCATCAATATGTATTGTTTGCACACTTTGTTTTAACTCATGGTGGAGAAGTAACTAAGAGGGAAAAGGAGAGACAATTGATCTGCTTGTTTTGCTATAGTTATGTATTTAGCTGGCTAACTATGAAATGCATTGCTAATGATTTTTTGGGATACCTTTGAGAGTGGGAGACGGGACCCTTCCAGCAACAATTGCATTAATGGAGAATTTAGATTAATTGGTTTTTGCTATATCGGCTATAATGCAAATAAGAAACTGAGCAATTCATGATATTATAGACCAGTGTCTCATAATCAATAGCTGTTGTGGAAAAGTTTATATACCACATCATAGGAGCATTCTGAGGGCATATTGGCCCGCGTGAGTGTGCCTATTGAAGGCAGCGATTTAATAAACTCCCTGTCCTTGAAGCAGAAAGATAACTAGTTAAATCTTATTGTGGTTGGCACATCCCTGAAATTTTGGAAAATATCGGCTTATAGCATCCCGGCCTAACCTTTTCCCTGTTTTTTTGTCGTTTTAGTTCTTTCTTTTAACCAGCCAGAACTGGGAAATGGCATTTTAAATGAGACAAGCAAACTCTGTGAAGCTATGGGTGCCAAAGAAACTAAAAGCACTGGTGACTAGATCCCGGGATATTACCTTTGCTACCAAGAAGACTGGCATCTCGGCCCTTGGCAGCAACCCAAGGGGCCTTGAGAAAGGTAGAAAGGTACATCTCCTAAGGATTATTTTCACTGTGATAATTTTGCTACCCTGGCAGTTGGCAAAAGCCATAAAGCCACACCGGACAGAGTTTCAATAATAAAAAGCAAATAAGACAAAAGCCAAGTCCCAGCAATTTTAACATTTATAACTATTGCAATCACCTTGTGTGGATTAAGGACAAGATAGAATCTGTGTTTATGACACACCCATATGTTAGTTTTGTCTGCTACAATTGCAGCAGCTTTATAAATGTTTGTGTTAAAAGAAGAAAAATATATTGGAAAAAAAAATTTTGAAATAGAATGGACGAGCTTTTTATCCCCATAGTAATCAGATTTGCCCTCAATATGAAAAATTTTTGTTTTGAAGGAGATGATAATAAAAATGATCCAAGTATAAGCATAAGAGACTGGGCATTAAAAGAAAAAAACTAAAGAGAAAATAAAAGAAGAAAAAGAAATAAGGGGAATAGAAAAATGAATAAGAGAAAGGAGTCAAAAGAATTGGCTGAATTGTATAAGCAGCTAAAACAGCACTACAAAAATTGGGATTTACCAGCCTCAAATAAGAATCTATTTGTGGGACTGATGCAAGAAATTGCTACAGAATTAAGATTATCCAAATGTTGAATTTGTGGAGGTTTAAAAATGGCTGAGAAATGGCCGTGGAAAGGTGAGAGCTTAGCTCCAGAACAATTTTTAAAGTGGAACCACACCCAAATTTCTGGAACATTAAAGAGACCTGAAGGGTAAATTTTAAGCCATCAAGTAATCGGAATTATTTGTATAACTTGAGAAAGAAAGAAATTTAATAAAGTAGTAGAGCATACTTCTTGCAAATCCACATTGGTGGTTAATATAGATAATTATTCAAAAGGTTGGTGACCTGAAACCCTTGTTGGATATTGGGGACCAGTAAAAAAAAATAAAATATGAATAAGATGAACAGATTAATTTATGCTGATACAAAAGTCCTGGAGCTAACCCCTACCAATCCATCCACCACCTGAGGTCTTATTAAGAACAACCGGAGAAAACTGATAAGAATTGGAAAGCCCCAGATGGGATATATTGGATTTGTGGGAAACGGGCGTACAGTGAGTTACCTCAAAGATGAAGAGGAACCTGTACCATAAGAATAACACAACCCTCCTTATTTATTTTACCAAGGTTTAGGAGCAATGTGTTGGGAACTTCACTGTATGAAACCCTGCAGTGAGATAAAAGAGATTTGAATTTCAATTTTCCAGCAGCAGGAAAAAAACAAAAATGGGGAGAGGAGAAATGGCCTGCAGAACAGATTATAACATATTATGACCCAGCAACATGGGCTCAAGATGGGTCATGGGAATATAGGACCCCAATTTACCTGTTGAATTGCTTAATAAGGCCACAAGCAGTAGTGGAAATGGTGTCAAATCATACCTCCGGTGCTTTAAAAATGTTGGCCAGGCAATATACACAAATGTAGGCTTTTGGATACCAAAACAAGATCGCCCTAGACTATCTGTTAGCAGAAGAAAGAAGAGTTTATGGGAGATTTAATAAATCTGAGTGTTGTGTAGAAATTGATAATTATGGAAAAGCTATTACAGAACTTGTAGAGGAAATTAAAAAAGGTAGCTCATGTGTAAATACAAAAGTAAAATTCAATCCTAAAAACAAATTGGAGAGATAACCTTTTTAAAAGTGTTTGGTAAAAATTAAGGTTTATGTTTGTTATGTTCAATTCTGAGACTTTTGTTTCTGCCTTGTATGATTCCGTGTTTTATTAGGCTAATTCATTCAGTAATTCAAGGGATGCAGATTATAACAATGCCTCTAAATCCAGAATCAGCAAAAAGGGAAACTAACATCTATAATGGTACTACCAGCTAAATCGACCTGTGTTAAAGAACAAAGACCTAGAAAGATTGAAATAGTTCAGAAAGTGCTAACCAAATTTGAAAAAGAGTGTGAAAAACTAGAGGCAGCAGCAGAAATGCTGGAGAAGTTTGAAGCTGAAAGGAGAGAATAAGAAAATCAAAATTTTGAAAAATATAGAACATATCAAGGCAAAGCTTTTAAATACAGCACAAATCAATGATCAAAAAAAAAGAAATGGGGAAGTTGTGGTAAATAGGTATGATTTGTGCTGATAAAATTGAAACAGTAATCAATATTAATACAGTAATTAATATTTGGGAATAAATAAAATAGTTAAAAGTTGTAATGCCAAGAGAAGAGAGGGAAAGGAGGGGCTCCACCCCCCCTTCCCAGCAGATGTTCCCAAGGAGGGGCTCCACATTCCCTTCCCAGCAGCTGCTCCCAAGGACACCCAGAGCTAAAAATGAACGGAAAGGGAAAGAACCTGCTTGGGTCCCAGAAACTGCTAATTATAAGGGATTTATTACTCTGATATTAAGATGTACCGATATCATGGTTTTGGCTTGCATTGTACTGCCTTGGTGCGCATGTGTAACCCAAAGGTGAAATAAAGGACACAGAGGAAGACTACGGAATCTTCATCAAGAAGACCCCAAAAGACTTGTGCGACCACCAAGCCAAGTGACAAGGCATGCGTGGCAAAGGTGGTGATGAGGGTGGAAATGAAAGTGTGATGAATCGAAAATGGGAGCAGATGGCATTAACACACGGCATAAAAGGGGGAATCTTCACTTGGCAAAATTGTACATGAGGTGGCAAGGGTCCAAAAGACTTGCACTCATGTACCCCGCGTTTTTTTTTGCCTATGCGCTATTATTAGAACCAAATTATCCCTTATTTATATATTTTTTTCTATTCAATTAAAATTGCTGCTACTTTAAATATTGTTGGGTTGTTTTTTTTAAGGGGGTAATTGGGCAAATATAACAGTCCAGAGGAAAGAGGGGTGGAGACAGCCATGTTGTGGCAGTTTTGCGCTCTCTTTGGGATGCCTTTTGCAGCTGCAGTGTGCCTGGAGCTCGGGGATTCCTGCTTAAAAAAACCCTCTCCGTAGGCTCAGTAATAACCCTTTCCATAAGGAAATAAATCACCTAAGGTTAAGTAAGGTCTCAAGGAAAAAGGGGTGGAGACAGCCATGTTGTGGCAGTTCTGCACTTTCCTTGGAGTGTCTTTGGCAGCTGCAGTGTGCCTGGAGCTCAGGGCTTCCTGGCTTAAGAAACCCTAACCCTAGGCTCAACCCTAACCCTAACACTAGGCAGGTAAATCAGGCTAGGGTTAGGGAAGGTCCCAAGGAAAAAGGGGTGGAGACAGCCATGTTGTGGCAGTTTTGCGCTCTCTTTGGGATGCCTTTTGCAGCTGCAGTGTGCCTGGAGCTCAGGGCTTCCTGGTTTATGAAACCCTAACCCTAGGCTCTGTAATAACCTTTTCCATAGGCAGGTAAATCACCTAGGCTTAGGGAAGGTCCCAAGGAAAAAGGGGTGGAGACAGCCATGTTGTGGCAGTTTTGCGCTCTCTTTGGGATGCCTTTTGCAGCTGCAGTGTGCCTGGAGCTCAGGGCTTCCTGGTTTAAAAAACCCTAACCCTAGGCTCAACCCTAACCCTAACCCTAGGCAGGTAAATCAGCCTCGGGTTAGGGAAGGTCCCAAGGAAGAAGGGGTGGAGACAGCCATGTTGTGGCAGTTTTGCGCTCTCTTTGGGATGCCTTTTGCAGCTGCAGTGTGCCTGGAGCTCAGGGCTTCCTGGTTTAAGAAACCCTAACCCTAGGCTCTGTAATAACATTTTCCTTAGGCAGGTAAATCACCCCGGTATAGGGAAGGTCCCAAGGAAGAAGGGGTGGAGACAGCCATGTTGTGGCAGTTTTGCGCTCTCTTTGGGATGCCTTTTGCAGCTGCAGTGTGCTTGGAGCTCAGGGCTTCCTGGTTTAAGAAACCCTAACCCTAGGCTCTGTAATAACCTTTTCCATAGGCAGGTAAATCAGCCTAGGGTTAGGGAAGGTCCCAAGGAAAAAGGGGTGGAGACAGCCATGTTGTGGCAGTTTTGCGCTCTCTTTGGGATGCCTTTTGCAGCTGCAGTGTGCCTGGAGCTCAGGGCTTCCTGGTTTAAAAAACCCTAACGCTAGGCTCAACCCTAACCCTAACCCTAGGCAGGTAAATCACCTAGGTTTAGGGAAAGTCCCAAGGAAAAAGGGGTGGAGACAGCCATGTTGTGGCAGTTTTGCGCTCTCTTTGGGATGCCTTTTGCAGCTGCAGTGTGCCTGGAGCTCAGGGCTTCCTGGTTTAAGAAACCCTAACCCTAGGCTCTGTAATAACCTTTTCCATAGGCAGGTAAATCACCTAGGTTTAGGGAAGGTCCCAAGGAAAAAGGGGTGGAGACAGCCATGTTGTGGCAGTTTTGCGCTCTCTTTGGGATGCCTTTTGCAGCTGCAGTGTGCCTGGAGCTCAGGGCTTCCTGGCTTGAGAAACACTAACCCGAGGCTCAACCCTAACCCTAACCCTAGGCAGGTAAATCAGCCTAGGGTTAGGGAAGGTCCCAAGGAAAAAGGGGTGGAGACAGCCATGTTGTGGCAGTTTTTTGCTCTCTTTGGGATGCCTTTTGCAGCTGCAGTGTGCCTGGAGCTCAGGGCTTCCTGGTTTAAAAAACCCTAACCCTAGGCTCAACCCTAACCCTAACCCTAGGCAGGTAAATCAGCCTAGGGTTAGGGAAGGTCCCAAGGAAGAAGGGGTGGAGACAGCCATGTTGTGGCAGTTTTGCGCTCTCTTTGGGATGCCTTTTGCAGCTGCAGTCTGCCTGGAGCTCAGGGCTTCCTGGTTTAAGAAACCCTAACCCTAGGCTCAGTAATAACATTTTCCTCAGGCAGGTAAATCACCTCGGTTTCGGGAAGGTCCCAAGGAAGAAGGGGTGGAGACAGCCATGTTGTGGCAGTTTTGCGCTCTCTTTGGGATGCCTTTTGCAGCTGCAGTGTGCTTGGAGCTCAGGGCTTCCTGGTTTAAGAAACCCTAACCCTAGGCTCTGTAATAACCTTTTCCATAGGCAGGTAAATCAGCCTAGGGTTAGGGAAGGTCCCAAGGAAAATGGGTGGAGACTGCCATGTTGTGGCAGTTTTGCACTCTCTTTGGGATGCCTTTTGCAGCTGCAGTGTGCCTGGAGCTCAGGGCTTCCTGGTTTAAGAAACCCTAACCCTAGGCTCTGTAATAACCTTTTCCATAGGCAGGTAAATCAGCCTAGGGTTAGGGAAGGTCCCAAGGAAAAAGGGGTGGAGACAGCCATGTTGTGGCAGTTTTGCGCTCTCTTTGGGATGCCTTTTGCAGCTGAAGTGTGCCTGGAGCTCAGGGCTTCCTGGTTTAAGAAACCCTAACCCTAGGCTCAACGCTAACCCTAATCCTAGGCAGGTAAATCAGCCTAGGGTTAGGGAAGGTCCCAAGGAAAAAGGGGTGGAGACAGCCATGTTGTGGCAGTTTTGCGCTCTCTTTGGGAGTCCTTTTGCAGCTGCAGTGTGCCTGGAGCTCAGGGCTTCCTGGTTTAAAAAATCCTAACCCTAGGCTCAACCCTAAACCTAACCCTAGGCAGGTAAATCAGCCTAGGGTTAGGGAAGGTCCAACGGAAAAAGTGTGGAGACAGCCATGTTGTGGCAGTTTTGCGCTCTCTTTGGGATGCCTTTTGCAGCTGCTGTGTGCCTGGAGCTCAGGGCTTCCTGGTTTAAGAAACCCTAACCCTAGGCTCTGTAATACCCTTTTCCATAGGCAAGTAAATCAGGCTAGGGTTAGGGAAGGTCCCAAGGAAAAAGGGGTGGAGACAGCAATGTTGTGGCAGTTCTGCACTTTCTTTGGGGTGCCTTTTGCAGCTGCAGTGTGCCTGGAGCTCAGGGCTTCCTGGTTTAAGAAACCCTAACCCTAAGCTCTGTAATAACCTTTTCCATAGGCAAGTAAATCACCTAGGGTTAAGTAACGTCCCAACGAAACAGAAGTGGAGACAGCCATGTTGTGGCAGTTTTGCGCTCTCTTTGGGATGCCTTTTGCAGCTGCAGTGTGCCTGGAGCTCAGGGCTTCCTGGTTTAAAAAACCCTAACCCTAGGCTCAGTAATAACCTTTTCCATAGGCAGGTAAATCAGCCTAGGGTTATGGAAGGTCCCAAAGAAACAGCAGTGGAGACAGCCATGTTGTGGCAGTTTTGCGCTCTCTTTGGGATGCCTTTTGCAGCTGCAGTGTGCCTGGAGCTCAGGGCTTCCTGGTTTAAAAAACCCTAACCCTAGGCTCAGTAATAACCTTTTCCATAGGCACGTAAATCAGCCTAGGGTTAGGGAAGTTCCCAAGGAAAAAGGGGTGGAGACAGCCATGTTGTGGCAGTTTTGCGCTCTCTTTAAGATGCCTTTTGCAGCTGCAGTGTGCCTGGAGCTCAGGGCTTCCTGGTTTAAGAAACCCTAACCCTATGCTCAGTAATAACCAATTCCTTAGGCAGGTAAATCAGCATAGGGTTAGGGTAGGTCCCAAGGAAAAAGGGATGGAGACAGCCATGTTGTGGCAGTTTTGCGCTCTCTTTGGGAGTCCTTTTGCAGCTGCAGTGTGCCTGGAGCTCATGTCTTCCTGGTTTAAGAAACCCTAACCCTAGGCTCAGTAATAACCTTTTCCATAGGCAGGTATATCAGCCTAGGGTTAGGGAAGGTCCCAAAGAAGAAGGGGTGGAGACAGCCATGTTGTGGCAGTTTTGCGCTCTCTTTGGGATGCCTTTTGCAGCTGCAGTGTGCCTGGAGCTCAGGGCTTCCTGGTTTAAGAAACCCTAACCCTAGGCTCAACCCTAACCCTAACCCTAGGCAGGTAAATCAGCCGAGGGTTAGGGAAGGTCCCAAAGAAGAAGGGGTGGAGACAGCCATGTTGTGGCAGTTTTGCGCTCTCTTTGGGATGCCTTTTGCAGCTGCAGTGTGCCTGGAGCTCAGGGCTTCCTGGTTTAAGAAAGCCTAATCCTAGGCTTAGTAATAACCTTTTCCTTAGGCAGGTAAATCAGCCTAGGGTTAGGGAAGGTCCCAAGGAAAAAGGGGTGGAGACAGCCATGTTGTGGCAGTTTTGCGCTCTCTTTGGGATGCCTTTTGCAGCTGCAGTGTGCCTGGAGCTCAGGGCTTCCTGGTTTAAGAAACCCTAAGCTAGGCTCAACCCAAACCCTAATCCTCGGCAGGTAAATCAGCCTAGGGTTAGGGAAGGTCCCAAGGAAAAAGGGGTGGAGACAGCCATGTTGTGGCAGTTTTGCGCTCTCTTTGGGATGCCTTTTGCAGCTGCAGTGTGCCTGGAGCTCAGGGCTTCCTGGTTTAAGAAACCCTAACCCTAGGCTCAGTAATAACTTTTTCTATAGGCAGGTATATCAGCCTAGGGTTAGGGAAGGTCCCAAGGAAAAAGGGGTGGAGACAGCCATGTTGTGGCATTTTTGCGCTCTCTTTGGGATGCCTTTTGCAGCTGCAGTGTGCCTGGAGCTCAGGGCTTCCTGGTTTAAGAAACCCTAACCCTAGGCTCAACCCTAACCCTAACCCTAGGCAGGTAAATCAGCATAGGGTTAGGGAAGGTCCCAAGGAAAAAGGGATGGAGTCAGCCATGTTGTGGCAGTTTTGCGCTCTCTTTGGGATGCCTTTTGCAGCTGCAGTGTGCCTGGAGCTCAGGGCTTCCTGGTTTAAGAAACCCTAACCCTAGGCTCAGTAATAACCTTTTCCATAGGCAGGTAAATCAGCCTAGGGTTAGGGAAGGTCCCAAGGAAAAAGGGGTGGAGACAGCCATGTTGTGGCAGTTTTGCTCTCTCTTTGGGATGCCTTTTGCAGCTGCAGTGTGCCTGGAGCTCAGGGCTTCCTGGTTTAAAAAAACCCTAACCCTAGGCTCTGTAATAAACTTTTCCATAGGCAGGTAAATCAGCCTAGGGTTAGGGAAGGTCCCAAGGAAAATGGGGTGGAGACAGCCATGTTGTGGCAGTTTTGCGCTCTCTTTGGGATGCCTTTTGCAGCTGCAGTGTGCCTGGAGCTCAGGGCTTCCTGGTTTAAAAAACCCTAACGCTAGGCTTAACCCTAACCCTAACCCTAGGCGGGTAAATCAGCCTAGGGTTAGGGAAGGTCCCAAGGCAGGATGGGTGGAGACAGCCATGTTGTGGCAGTTTTGCGCTCTCTTTGGGATGCCTTTTGCAGCTGCAGTGTGCCTGGAGCTCAGGGCTTCCTGGTTTAAAAAACCCTAAACCCTAGGCTCAACCCTAAACCTAACCCTAGGCAGGTAATCAGCCTAGGGTTAGGGAAGGTCCCAAGGAAAAAGGGGTGGAGACAGCCATGTTGTGGCCAGTTTTGCGCTCTCTTTGGGATGCCTTTTGCAGCTGCTGTGTGCCTGGAGCTCAGGGCTTCCTGGTTTAAGAAACCCTAACCCTAGGCTCTGTAATAACCTTTTCCATAGGCAGGTAAATCACCTAGGGTTAGGGAAGGTCCCAAGGAAAAAAGGGGGTGGAGACAGGCATGTTGTGGCAGTTTTGCGCTCTCTTTGGGATGCCTTTTGCAGCTGCAGTGTGCCTGGAGCTCAGGGCTTCCTGGTTTAAGAAACCCTAACCCTAGGCTCTGTAATAACCTTTTCCATAGGCAGGTATATCAGCCTAGGGTTAGGGGAAGGTCCCAAGGAAAAAGGGGTGGAGACAGCCATGTTGTGGCAGTTTTGCGCTCTCTTTGGGATGCCTTTTGAGGCTGCAGTGTGCCTGGAGCTCAGGGCTTCCTGGTTAAAAAACCCGAACCCTAGGCTCAACCCTAACCCTAACCCTAGGTAGGTAATCAGCCTAGGGTTAGGGAAGGTCCCAAGGAAAAGGGGTGGAGTCAGCCATGTTGTGGCAGTTTTGCGCTCTCTTTGGGATGCCTTTTGCAGCTGCAGTGTGCCTGGAGTTCAGGGCTTCCTGGTTTAAGAAACCCTAACCCTAGGCTCTGTAATAACCTTTTCCATAGGCAGGTAAATAAGCCTAGGGTTAGGGAAGGTCCCAAGGAAACAGCAGTGGAGACAGCCATGTTGTGGCAGTTTTGCGCTCTCTTTGGGATGCCTTTTGCAGCTGCAGTGTGCCTGGAGCTCAGGGCTTCCTGGTTTAAGAAACCCTAACCCTAGGGTAAACCCTAACCCTAATCCTAGGCAGGTAAATCAGCCTAGGGTTAGGGAAGGTCCCAAGGCAGGATGGGTGGAGACAGCCATGTTGTGGCAGTTTTGCGCTCTCTTTGGGATGCCTTTTGCAGCTGCAGTGTGCCTGGAGCTCAGGGCTTCCTGGTTTTAAAAAACCCTAACCCTAGGCTCAACCCTAACCCTAACCCTAGTAGGTAAATCAGCCTAGTGTTAGGGAAGGTCCCAAGGAAAAAGGGATGGAGACAGCCATGTTATGGCAGTTTTGCGCTCTCTTTGGGATGCCTTTTGCAGCTGCAGTGTGCCTGGAGCTCAGGGGCTTCCCTGGTTTAAGAAACCCTAACCCTAGGCTCTGTAATACCCTTTTCCATAGGCAGGTAAATCAGCCTAGGGTTAGGGAAGGTCCCAAGGAAAAAGGGATGGAGACAGCCATGTTGTGGCAGTTTTGCGCTCTCTTTGGGATGCCTTTTGCAGCTGCTGTGTGCCTGGAGCTCAGGGCTTCCTGGTTTAAGAAACCCTATCCCTATGCTCAGTAATAACCAATTCCTTAGGCAGGTAAATCAGCCTAGGGTTAGGGAAGGTCCCAAGGAGGAAGGGGTGGAGACAGCCAATGTTGTGGCAGTTTTGCGCTCTCTTTGGGAAGCCTTTGCAGCTGCAGTGTGCCTGGAGCTCAGGGCTTCCTGGTTTAAGAAACCCCTAACCCTAGGCTCTGTAATAAGCTTTTCCATAGGCAGGTATATCAGCCTAGGGTTAGGGAAGGTCCCCAAGGAAAAAGGGGTGGAGACAGCCATGTTGTGGCAGTTTTGCGCTCTCTTTGGGATGCCTTTTGCAGCTGCAGTGTGCCTGGAGCTCAGGGCTTCCTGGTTTAAAAAACCCTAACCCTAGGCTCTGTAATAAGCTTTTCCATAGGCAGGTATATCAGCCTAGGGTTAGGGAAGGTCCCAAGGAAAAAGGGGTGGAGACAGCCATGTTGTGGCAGTTTTTGCGCTCTCTTTGGGATGCCTTTGCAGCTGAAGTGTGCCTGGAGCTCAGGGCTTCCTGGTTTAAGAAACCCTAACCCTAGGCTCTCAACGCTAACCCTAATCCTAGGCAGGTAAATCAGCCTAGGGTTAGGGAAGGTCACAAGGAAAAAGGGGATGGAGACAGCCATGTTGTGGCAGTTTTGCGCTCTCTTTGGGATGCCTTTTGCAGCTGCAGTGTGCCTGGAGCTCAGGGCTTCCTGGTTTAAGAAACCCTAACCCTAAGGCTCTGTAATAACCTTTTCCATAGGCAGGTAAATCACCTAGGTTTAGGGAAGGTCCCAAGGAAAAAAGGGGTGGAGACAGCCATGTTGTGGCAGTTTTGCGCTCTCTTTGGGATGCCTTTTGCAGCTGCAGTGTGCCTGGAGCTCAGGGCTTCCTGGTTTAAGAAACCCTAACCCTAAGGCTCAACCCTAACCCTAACCCTAGGCAGGTAAATCAGCCTAGGGTTAAGGGAAGGTCCCAAGGAAAAAGGGGTGGAGACAGCCATGTTGTGGCAGTTTTGCATTCTCTTTGGGATGCCTTTTGAGGCTGCAGTGTGCCTGGAGCTCAGGGCTTCCTGGTTTTTTAAATCCTAACCCTAGGCTCTCCCTAAGCCTAACCCTAGGCAGGTAAATCAGCCTAGGGTTAGGGTAGGTCCCAAGGAAAAAGGGATGGAGACAGCCATGTTGTGGCAGTTTTGCGCTCTCTTTGGGGATGCCTTTTGAGGCTGCAGTGTGCCTGGAGCTCAGGGCTTCCTGGTTTAAAAAACCCTAACCCTAGGCTCTGTAATAAACTTTTCCATAGGCAGGTATATCAGCCTAGGGCTAGGGAAGGTCCCAAGGAAAAAAGGGGTGGAGACAGCCATGTTGTGGCAGTTTTGCGCTCTCTTTGGGATGCCTTTTGCAGCTGCAGTGTGCCTGGAGCTCAGGGCTTCCTGGTTTAAGAAAGCCTAACCCTAGGCTCAGTAATAACCTTTTCCATAGGCAGGTAGGGAAGGTCCCAAAGAAACAGCAGTGGAGACAGCCATGTTGTGGCAGTTTTGCGCTCTCTTTGGGATGCCTTTTGCAGCTGCAGTGTGCCTGGAGCTCAGGGCTTCCTGGTTTAAGAAACCCTAACCCTATGCTCAGTAATAACCTTTTCCATAGGGAAGTAAACCAACTACTGTTAAGTAAGATCCCAAGGAAAAAGGGGTGGAGACAGCCATGTTGTGGCAGTTTTGCGCTCTCTTTGGGATGCCTTTTGCAGCTGCAGTGTGCCTGGAGTTCAGGGCTTCCTGGTTTAAGAAACCCTAACCCTAGACTCAACCCTAACCATAACCCTAGGCAGGTAAATCATCCTAGGGTTAGGGAAGGTCCCAAGGAAAAAGGGGTGGAGACAGCCATGTTGTGGCAGTTTTGCGCTCTCTTGGGATGCCTTTTGCAGCTGCAGTGTGCCTGGAGCTCAGGGCTTCCTGGTTTAAGAAACCCTAACCCTAGGCTCTGTAATAACCTTTTCCATAGGCAAGTAATCATCTAGGGTTATGTAACGTCCCAAGGAAACAGAAGTGGAGACAGCCATGTTGTGGCAGTTTTGCGCTCTCTTTGGGATGCCTTTTGCAGCTGCAGTGTGCCTGGAGCTCAGGGCTTCCTGGTTAAGAAACCCTAACCCTAGGCTCAGTAATAACCTTTTCCATAGGCAGGTAAATCAGCCTAGGGTTAGGGAAGTTCCCAAGGAAAAAGGGGTGGAGACAGCCATGTTGTGGCAGTTTTGTGCTCTCTTTGGGATGCCTTTTGCAGCTGCAGTGTGCCTGGAGCTCAGGGCTTCCTGGTTTAAGAACCCTATCCCTATGCTCAGTAATAACCAATTCCTTAGGCAGGTAAATCAGCCTAGGGTTAAGTAAGGTCCCAAGGAAAAAGGGGTGGAGACAGCCATGTTGTGGCAGTTTTGCGCTCTCTTTGGGATGCCTTTTGCAGCTGCAGTGTGCCTGGAGCTCAGGGCTTCCTGGTTTAAAAAACCCTAACCCTAGGCTCTGTAATAAACTTTTCCATAGGCAGGTAAATCAGCCTAGGGTTAGGGAAGGTCCCAAGGAAAAACGGGGTGGAGACAGCCATGTTGTGGCAGTTTTGCGCTCTCTTTGGGATGCCTTTTGCAGCTGCAGTGTGCCTGGAGCTCAGGGCTTCCTGGTTTAAGAAACCCTAACCCTAGGCTCTGTAATACCTTTTTCCATAGGCAAGTAAACCACCTAGTGTTAAGTAAGATCCCAAGAAAAAAGGGATGGAGACAGCCATGTTGTGGCAGTTTTGCGCTCTCTTTGGGATGCCTTTTGCAGCTGCAGTGTGCCTGGAGTTCAGGGCTTCCTGGTTTAAGAAACCCTAACCCTAGACTCAGTAATAACCTTTTCCATAGGCAGGTAAATAAGCCTAGGGTTAGGGAAGGTCCCAAGGAAACAGCAGTGGAGACAGCCATGTTTGTGGCAGTTTTGCGCTCTCTTTGGGATGCCTTTTGCAGCTGCAGTGTGCCTGGAGCTCAGGGCTTCCTGGTTTAAGAAACCCTAACCCTAGGCTCAGTAATAACCTTTTCCATAGGCAGGTAAATCAGCCTAGGGTTAGGGAAGTTCCCAAGGAAAAAGGGGTGGAGACAGCCATGTTGTGGCAGTTTTGTGCTCTCTTTGGGATGCCTTTTGCAGCTGCAGTGTGCCTGGAGCTCAGGGCTTCCTGGTTTAAGAAACCCTATCCCAATGCTCAGTAATAACCAATTCCTTAGGCAGGTAAATCAGCCTAGGGTTAAGTAAGGTCCCAAGGAAAAAGGGGTGGAGACAGCCATGTTGTGGCAGTTTTGCGCTCTCTTTGGGATGCTTTTGCAGCTGCAGTGTGCCTGGAGCTCAGGGCTTCCTGGTTTAAAAAACCCTAACCCTAGGCTCTGTAATAAACTTTTCCATAGGCAGGTAAATCAGCCTAGGGTTAGGGAAGGTCCCAAGGAAAACGGGGTGGAGACAGCCATGTTGTGGCAGTTTTGCGCTCTCTTTGGGATGCCTTTTGCAGCTGCAGTGTGCCTGGAGCTCAGGGCTTCCTGGTTTAAGAAACCCTAACCCTAGGCTCTGTAATACCTTTTTCCATAGGCAAGTAAACCACCTAGTGTTAAGTAAGATCCCAAGAAAAAAGGGATGGAGACAGCCATGTTGTGGCAGTTTTGCGCTCTCTTTGGGATGCCTTTTGCAGCTGCAGTGTGCCTGGAGTTCAGGGCTTCCTGGTTTAAGAAACCCTAACCCTAGACTCAGTAATAACCTTTTCCATAGGCAGGTAAATAAGCCTAGGGTTAGGGAAGGTCCCAAGGAAACAGCAGTGGAGACAGCCATGTTGTGGCAGTTTTGCGCTCTCTTTGGGATGCCTTTTGCAGCTGCAGTGTGCCTGGAGCTCAGGGCTTCCTGGTTTAAGAAACCCTAACCCTAGGCTCTGTAATACCATTTTCCTTAGGCAAGTAAACCACCTAGTGCTAAGTAAGATCCCAAGAAAAAAGGGGTGGAGACAGCCATGTTGTGGCAGTTTTGCGCTCTCTTTGGGATGCCTTTTGCAGCTGCAGTGTGCCTGGAGCTCAGGGCTTCCTGGTTAAGAAAGCCTAACCCTAGGCTCAGTAATAACCTTTTCATAGGCAGGTAAATGAGCCTAGGGTTATGGAAGGTCCCAAAGAAACAGCAGTGGAGACAGCCATGTTGTGGCAGTTTTGCGCTCTCTTTGGGATGCCTTTTGCAGCTGCAGTGTGCCTGGAGCTCAGGGCTTCCTGGTTTAAGAAACCCTAACCCTATGCTCAGTAATAACC
This sequence comes from Calcarius lapponicus, assembly GCA_039654755.1. NCBI lineage: Eukaryota > Metazoa > Chordata > Aves > Passeriformes > Fringillidae > Calcarius > Calcarius lapponicus. The sequence continues at coordinate 193,580 of JBBFKN010000108.1, read as the reverse complement.
TTTTCCATAGGGAAGTAAACCAACTACTGTTAAGTAAGATCCCAAGGAAAAAGGGGTGGAGACAGCCATGTTGTGGCAGTTTTGCGCTCTCTTTGGGATGCCTTTTGCAGCTGCAGTGTGCCTGGAGTTCAGGGCTTCCTGGTTTAAGAAACCCTAACCCTAGACTCAACCCTAACCATAACCCTAGGCAGGTAAATCATCCTAGGGTTAGGGAAGGTCCCAAGGAAAAAGGGGTGGAGACAGCCATGTTGTGGCAGTTTTGCGCTCTCTTTGGGATGCCTTTTGCAGCTGCAGTGTGCCTGGAGCTCAGGGCTTCCTGGTTTAAGAAACCCTAACCCTAGGCTCAACCCTAACCCTAACCCTAGGCAGGTAAATCAGCCTAGGGTTATGGAAGGTCCCAAGGCAGAATGGGTGGAGACAGCCATGTTGTGGCAGTTTTGCGCTCTCTTTGGGATGTCTTTTGCAGCTGCAGTGTGCCTGGAGCTCAGGGCTTCCTGGTTTAAAAAAGCCTAACCCTGGGCTCAACCCTAACCCTAACCCTAGGCAGGTAATCAGCCTAGGGTTAGGGAAGGTCCCAAGGAAAAAGGGGTGGAGACAGCCATGTTGTGGCAGTTTTGCGCTCTCTTTGGGATGCCTTTTGCAGCTGCAGTGTGCCTGGAGCTCAGGGCTTCCTGGTTTAAGAAACCCTAACCCTAGCTCAGTAATAACCTTTTCCATAGGCAGGTAAATCAGCCTAGGGTTAGGGAAGGTCCCAAGGAAAAAGGGGTGGAGACAGCCATGTTGTGGCAGTTTTGCTCTCTCTTTGGGAGTCCTTTTGCAGCAGCTGCAGTGTGCCTGGAGCTCAGGGCTTCCTGGTTTAAAAAACCCTAACCCTAGGCTCTGTAATAAACTTTTCCATAGGCAGGTAAATCAGCCTAGGGTTAGGGAAGGTCCCAAGGAAAAAGGGGTGGAGACAGCCATGTTGTGGCAGTTTTGCGCTCTCTTTGGGATGCCTTTTGCAGCTGCAGTGTGCCTGGAGCTCAGGGCTTCCTGGTTTAAAAAACCCTAACCCTAGCCTCAACCCTAACCCTAACCCTAGGCAGGTAAATCAGCCCAGGGTCAGGAAAGGTCCCAAGGAAAAAGGGGTGGAGACAGCCATGTTGTGGCAGTTTTGCGCTCTCTTTGGGATGCCTTTTGCAGCTGCAGTGTGCCTGGAGCTCAGGGCTTCCTGGTTTAAAAAACCCTAACCCTAGGCTCAACCCTAACCCTAACCCTAGGCAGGTAAATCAGCCTAGGGTTAAGGAAGGTCCCAAGAAAAAGGGGTGGAGACAGCCATGTTGTGTCAGTTTTGCGCTCTCTTTGGGATGCCTTTTGCAGCTGCAGTGTGCCTGGAGCTCAGGGCTTCCTGGTTTAAGAAACCCTAACCCTAGGCTCAACGCTAACCCTAATCCTAGGCAGGTAAATCAGCCTAGGGTTAGGGAAGGTCACAAGGAAAAAGGGATGGAGACAGCCATGTTGTGGCAGTTTTGCGCTCTCTTTGGGATGCCTTTTGCAGCTGCAGTGTGCCTGGAGCTCAGGGCTTCCTGGTTTTTTAAATCCTAACCCTAGGCTCATCCCTAAGCCTAACCCTAGGCAGGTAAATCAGCCTAGGGTTAGGGTAGGTCCCAAGGAAAAAGGGATGGAGACAGCCATGTTGTGGCAGTTTTGCGCTCTCTTTGGGATGCCTTTTGAGGCTGCAGTGTGTCTGGAGCTCAGGGCTTCCTGGTTTAAAAAACCCTAACCCTAGGCTCTGTAATAAACTTTTCCATAGGCAGGTATATCAGCCTAGGGTTAGGGAAGGTCCCAAGGAAAAAGGGGTGGAGACAGCCATGTTGTGGCAGTTTTGCGCTCTCTTTGGGATGCCTTTTGCAGCTGCAGTGTGCCTGGAGCTCAGGGCTTCCTGGTTTAAGAAACCCTAACCCTAGGCTCTGTAATAACCATTTCCATAGGGAAGTGAACCACCTAGTGTTAAGTAAGATCCCAAGAAAAAAGGGGTGGAGACAGCCATGTTGTGGCAGTTTTGCGCTCTCTTTGGGATGCCTTTTGCAGCTGCAGTGTGCCTGGAGCTCAGGGCTTCCTGGTTTAAGAAACCCTAACCCTAGACTCAACCCTAACCATAACCCTAGGCAGGTAAATCATCCTAGGGTGAGGGAAGGTCCCAAGGAAAAAGGGGTGGAGACAGCCATGTTGTGGCAGTTTTGCGCTCTCTTTGGGATGCCTTTTGCAGCTGCAGTGTGCCTGGAGCTCAGGGCTTCCTGGTTTAAGAAACCCTAACCCTAGGCTCAACCCTAACCCTAACCCTAGGCAGGTAAATCAGCCTAGGGTTATGGAAGGTCCCAAGGCAGAATGGGTGGAGACAGCCATGTTGTGGCAGTTTTGCGCTCTCTTTGGGATGCCTTTTGCAGCTGCAGTGTGCCTGGAGCTCAGGGCTTCCTGGTTTAAAAAAGCCTAACCCTGGGCTCAACCCTAACCCTAACCCTAGGCAGGTAATCAGCCTAGGGTTAGGGAAGGTCCCAAGGAAAAAGGGGTGGAGACAGCCATGTTGTGGCAGTTTTGCGCTCTCTTTTGGGATGCCTTTTGCAGCTGCAGTGTGCCTGGAGCTCAGGGCTTCCTGGTTTAAGAAACCCTAACCCTAGGCTCTGTAATAACCTTTTCCATAGGGAAGTAAACCACCTAGTGTTAAGTAAGATCCCAAAGAAACAGCAGAGGAGACAGCCATGTTGTGGCAGTTTTGCGCTCTCTTTGGGATGCCTTTTGCAGCTGCAGTGTGCCTGGAGCTCAGGGCTTCCTGGTTTAAGAAACCTAACCCTAGGCTCAGTAATAACCTTTTCCATAGGCAGGTAAATCAGCCTAAGGTTAGGGAAGTTCCCAAGGAAAATGGGGTGGAGACAGCCATGTTGTGGCAGTTTTGCGCTCTCTTTGGGATGCCTTTTGCAGCTGCAGTGTGCCTGGAGCTCAGGGCTTCCTGGTTTAAGAAACCCTAACCCTAGGCTCAGTAATAACCTTTTCCATAGGCAGGTAAATCAGCCTAGGGTTAGGGAAGGTCCCAAGGAAAAAGGGGTGGAGACAGCCATGTTGTGGCAGTTTTGCTCTCTCTTTGGGATGCCTTTTGCAGCTGCAGTGTGCCTGGAGCTCAGGGCTTCCTGGTTTAAAAAACCCTAACCCTAGGCTGTGTTATAAACTTTTCCATAGGCAGGTAAATCAGCCTAGGGTTAGGGAAGGTCCCAAGGAAAAAGGGGTGGAGACAGCCATGTTGTGGCAGTTTTGCACTCTCTTTGGGATGCCTTTTGCAGCTGCAGTGTGCCTGGAGGTCAGGGCTTCCTGGTTTAAAAAACCCTAACCCTAGGCTCAACCCTAACCCTAACCCTAGTAGGTAAATCAGCCTAGGGTTAGGGAAGGTCCCAAGGAAAAAGGGATGGAGATAGCCATGTTATGGCAGTTTTGCGCTCTCTTTGGGATGCCTTTTGCAGCTGAAGTGTGCCTGGAGCTCAGGGCTTCCTGGTTTAAGAAACCCTAACCCTAGGCTCTGTAATACCATTTTCCATAGGCAGGTAAATCAGCCTAGGGTTAGGGAAGGTCCCAAGGAAAAAGGGGTGGAGACAGCCATGTTGTGGCAGTTTTGCGCTCTCTTTGGGAGTCCTTTTGCAGCTGCAGTGTGCCTGGAGCTCAGGGCTTCCTGGTTTAAAAAACCCTAACCCTAGGCTCAACCCTAAACCTAACCCTAGGCAGGTAAATCAGCCTAGGGTTAGGGAAGGTCCCAAGGAAAAAGGGGTGGAGACAGCCATGTTGTGGCAGTTTTGCGCTCTCTTTGGGATGCCTTTTGCAGCTGCAGTGTGCCTGGAGCTCAGGGCTTCCTGGTTTAAAAAACCCTAACCCTAGGCTCAACCCTAACCCTAACCCTAGGCAGGTAAATCAGCCTAGGGTTAGGGAAGGTCCCAAGGAAAAAGGGGTGGAGACAGCCATGTTGTGGCAGTTTTGCGCTCTCTTTGGGATGCCTTTTGCAGCTGCAGTGTGCCTGGAGCTCAGGGCTTCCTGGTTTAAAAAACCCTAACCTTAGGCTCTGTAATAAGCTTTTCCATAGGCAGGTATATCAGCCTAGGGTTAGGGAAGGTCCCAAGGAAAAAGGGGTGGAGACAGCCATGTTGTGGCAGTTTTGCGCTCTCTTTGGGATGCCTTTTGCAGCTGCAGTGTGCCTGGAGCTCAGGGCTTCCTGGTTTAAAAAACCCTAACCCTAGGCTCAACGCTAAACCTAATCCTAGGCAGGTAAATCAGCCTAGGGTTAGGGAAGGTCACAAGGAAAAAGGGATGGAGACAGGCATGTTGTGGCAGTTTTGCATTCTCTTTGGGATGCCTTTTGAGGCTGCAGTGTGCCTGGAGCTCAGGGCTTCCTGGTTTAAAAAACCCGAACACTAGGCTTAACCCTAACCCTAACCCTAGGTTGGTAATCAGCCTAGGGTTAGGGAAGGTCCCAAGGAAAAAGGGGTGGAGACAGCCATGTTGTGGCAGTTTTGCGCTCTCTTTGGGATGCCTTTTGCAGCTGCAGTGTGCCTGGAGCTCAGGGCTTCCTGGTTTAAGAAACCCTAACCCTAGGCTCTGTAATAACCTTTTCCATAGGCAGGTAAATAAGCCTAGGGTTAGGGAAGGTCCCAAGGAAACAGCAGTGGAGACAGCCATGTTGTGGCAGTTTTGCACTCTCTTTGGGAGTCCTTTTGCAGCTGCAGTGTGCCTGGAGCTCAGGGCTTCCTGGTTTAAAAAAACCCTAACCCTAGGCTCTATAATAAACTTTTCCATAGGCAGGTAAATCAGCCTAGGGTTAGGGAAGGTCCCAAGGAAAAAGGGGTGGAGACAGCCATGTTGTGGCAGTTTTGCGCTCTCTTTGGGATGCCTTTTGCAGCTGCAGTGTGCCTGGAGCTCAGGGCTTCCTGGTTTAAGAAACCCTAACCCTAGGCTCTGTAATAACCTTTTCCATAGGGAAGTAAACCACCTAGTGTTAAGTAAGATCCCAAGAAAAAAGGGGTGGAGACAGCCATGTTGTGGCAGTTTTGCGCTCTCTTTGGGATGCCTTTTGCAGCTGCAGTGTGCCTGGAGCTCAGGGCTTCCTGGTTTAAGAAACCCTAACCCTATGCTCAGTAATAACCTTTTCCATAGGGAAGTAAACCAACTAGTGTTAAGTAAGATCCCAAGGAAAAAGGGGTGGAGACAGCCATGTTGTGGCAGTTTTTGCGCTCTCTTTGGGATGCCTTTTGCAGCTGCAGTGTGCCTGGAGTTCAGGGCTTCCTGGTTTAAGAAACCCTAACCCTAGGCTCAGTAATAGCCTTTTCCATAGGCAGGTAAATCAACCTAGGGTTAGGGAAAGTCCCAAGGAAACAGCAGTGGAGACAGCCATGTTGTGGCAGTTTTGCGCTCTCTTTGGGATGCCTTTTGCAGCTGCAGTGTGCCTGGAGCTCAGGGCTTCCTGGTTTAAAAAAGCCTAACCCTGGGCTCAACCCTAACCCTAACCCTAGGCAGGTAATCAGCCTAGGGTTAGGGAAGGTCCCAAGGAAAAAGGGGTGGAGACAGCCATGTTGTGGCAGTTTTGCGCTCTCTTTGGGATGCCTTTTGCAGCTGCAGTGTGCCTGGAGCTCAGGGCTTCCTGGTTTAAGAAACCCTAACCCTAGGCTCAGTAATAACCTTTTCCATAGGCAGGTAAATCAGCCTAGGGTTAGGGAAGTTCCCAAGGAAAAAGGGGTGGAGACAGCCATGTGGTGGCAGTTTTGTGCTCTCTTTGGGATGCCTTTTGCAGCTGCAGTGTGCCTGGAGCTCAGGGCTTCCTGGTTTAAGAAACCCTATCCCTATGCTCAGTAATAACCAATTCCTTAGGCAGGTAAATCAGCCTAGGGTTAAGTAAGGTCCCAAGGAAAAAGGGGGTGGAGACAGCCATGTTGTGGCAGTTTTGCGCTCTCTTTGGGATGCCTTTTGCAGCTGCAGTGTGCCTGGAGCTCAGGGCTTCCTGGTTTAAAAAACCCTAACCCTAGGCTCTGTAATAAACTTTTCCATAGGCAGGTAAATCAGCCTAGGGTTAGGGAAGGTCCCAAGGAAAACGGGGTGGAGACAGCCATGTTGTGGCAGTTTTGCGCTCTCTTTGGGATGCCTTTTGCAGCTGCAGTGTGCCGGGAGCTCAGGGCTTCCTGGTTTAAAAAACCCTAACCCTAGGCTCAACCCTAACCCTAACCCTAGTAGGTAAATCAGCCTAGGGTTAGGGAAGGTCCCAAGGAAAAAGGGATGGAGATAGCCATGTTATGGCAGTTTTGCGCTCTCTTTGGTATGCCTTTTGCAGCTGCAGTGTGCCTGGAGCTCAGGGCTTCCTGGTTTAAGAAACCCTAACGCTAGGCTCAACCCTAACCCTAACCCTAGGCAGGTAAATCACCCTAGGGTTAGGGAAGGTCCCAAGGCAGGATGGGTGGAGACAGCCATGTTGTGGCAGTTTTGCGCTCTCTTTGGGATGCCTTTTGCAGCTGCAGTGTGCCTGGAGCTCAGGGCTTCCTGGTTTAAGAAACCCTAACCCTAGGCTCTGTAATACCCTTTTCCATAGGCAGGTAAATCAGCCTAGGGTTAGGGAAGGTCCCCAAGGAAAAAGGGGTGGAGACAGCCATGTTGTGGCAGTTTTGCTCTCTCTTTGGGATGCCTTTTGCAGCTGCAGTGTGCCTGGAGCTCAGGGCTTCCTGGTTTAAAAAAACCCTAACCCTAGGCTCTATAATAAACTTTTCCATAGGCAGGTATATCAGCCTAGGGTTAGGGAAGGTCCCAAGGAAAAAGGGGTGGAGACAGCCATGTTGTGGCAGTTTTGCGCTCTCTTTGGGATGCCTTTTGCAGCTGCAGTGTGCCTGGAGCTCAGGGCTTCCTGGTTTAAGAAACCCTAACCCTAGGCTCTGTAATACCCTTTTCCATAAGCAAGTAAACCACCTAGTGTTAAGTAAGATCCCAAGAAAAAAGGGGTGGAGACAGCCATGTGGTGGCAGTTTTGCGCTCTCTTTGGGATGCCTTTTGCAGCTGCAGTGTGCCTGGAGCTCAGGGCTTCCTGGTTTAAAAAACCCTAACCCTAGGCTCAACCCTAACCCTAACCCTAGGCAGGTAAATCAGCCTAGGGTTAGGGAAGGTCCCAAGGCAGAATGGTTGGAGACAGCCATGTTGTGGCAGTTTTGCGCTCTCTTTGGGATGCCTTTTGCAGCTGCAGTGTGCCTGGAGCTCAGGGCTTCCTGGTTTAAGAAACCCTAACCCTAGGCTCTGTAATAACCTTTTCCATAGGCAAGTAAACCACCTAGTGTTAAGTCAGATCCCAAGAAAAAAGGGATGGAGACAGCCATGTTGTGGCAGTTTTGCGCTCTCTTTGGGATGCCTTTTGCAGCTGCAGTGTTCCTGGAGCTCAGGGCTTCCTGGTTTAAAAAACCCTCTCCATCGGCTCAGTAATAACCTTTTCCTTAGGCAGGTAAATCAGCCTAGGGTTAAGTAAGGTCCCAAGGAAAAAGGGGTGGCGACAGCCATGTTGTGGCAGTTTTGCGCTCTCTTTGGGATGCCTTTTGCAGCTGCAGTGTGCCTGGAGCTCAGGGCTTCCTGGTTTAAGAAACCCTAACCCTAGGCTCTGTAATAAACTTTTCCTTAGGGAAGTAAACCACCTAGTGTTAAGTAAGATCCCAAGAAAAAAGGGGTGGAGACAGCCATGTTGTGGCAGTTTTGCGCTCTCTTTGGGATGCCTTTTGCAGCTGCAGTGTGCCTGGAGCTCAGGGCTTCCTGGTTTAAAAAACCCTAACCCTAGGCTCAACCCTAACCCTAACCCTAGTAGGTAAATCAGCCTAGGGTTAGGGAAGGTCCCAAGGAAAACGGGGTGGAGACAGCCATGTTGTGGCAGTTTTGCGCTCTCTTTGGGATGCCTTTTGCAGCTGCAGTGTGCCTGGAGCTCAGGGCTTCCTGGTTTAAGACACCCTAACCCTAGGCTCAACCCTAACCCTAACCCTAGGCAGGTAAATCAACCTAGGTTTAGGAAGGTCCCAAGGAAAAAGGGGTGGAGACAGCCATGTTGTGGTTGTTTTTGCCCTCTTTGGGATGCCTTTTGCAGCTGCAGTGTGCCTGGAGCTCAGAGCTTTCTGGTTTAAAAAACCCTAACCCTAGGCTCTGTAATAACCTTTTCCATAGGCAGGTAAATCAGCCTAGGGTTAGGGAAAGTCCCAAGGAAGAATGGGTGGAGACAGCCATGTTGTGGCAGTTTTGCGCTCTCTTTGGGATGCCTTTTGCAGCTGCAGTGTGCCTTGAGCTCAGGGCTTCCTGGTTTAAGAAACCCTAACCCTAGGCTCTGTAATAACGTTTTCCATAGGCAAGTAAACCCCCTAGTGTTAAGAAAGATCCCAAGAAAAAAGGGGTGGAGACAGCCATGTTGGGGCAGTTTTTGCGCTCTCTTTGGGATGCCTTTTGCAGCTGCAGTGTGCCTGGAGCTCAGGGCTTCCTGGTTTAAGAAACCCTAACCCTAGGCTCAACCCTAACCCTAACCCTAGGCAGGTAAATGAACCTAGGTTTAGGAAGGTCCCAAGGAAAAAGGGGTGGAGACAGCCATGTTGTGGTTGTTTTTGCCCTCTTTGGGATGCCTTTTGCAGCTGCAGTGTGCCTGGAGCTCAGAGCTTTCTGGTTTAAAAAAACCCTAACCCTAGGCTCTGTAATAACCTTTTCCATAGGCAGGTAAATCAGCCTAGGGTTAGGGAAAGTCCCAAGGAAGAATGGGTGGAGACAGCCATGTTGTGGCAGTTTTGCGCACTCTTTGGGATGCCTTTTGCAGCTGCAGTGTGCCTGGAGCTCAGGGCTTCCTGGTTTAAAAAACCCTAACCCTAGGCTCAACCCTAACCCTAACCCTAGTAGGTAAATCAGCCTAGGGTTAGGGAAGGTCCCAAGGAAAAAGGGATGGAGACAGCCATGTTATGGCAGTTTTGCGCTCTCTTTGGGCTGCCTTTTGCAGCTGCAGTGTGCCTGGAGCTCAGGGCTTCCTGGTTTAAGAAAGCCTAACCCTAGGCTCAGTAATAACCTTTTCCATAGGCAGGTAAATGAGCCTAGGGTTATGGAAGGTCCCAAAGAAACAGCAGTGGAGACAGCCATGTTGTGGCAGTTTTGCGCTCTCTTTGGGATGCCTTTTGCAGCTGCAGTGTGCCTGGAGTTCAGGGCTTCCTGGTTTAAGAAACCCTAACCCAAGACTCAGTAATAGCCTTTTCCATAGGCAGGTAAATCAGCCTAGGGTTAGGGAAGGTCCCAAGGAAACAGCAGTGGAGACAGCCATGTTGTGGCAGTTTTGCACTCTCTTTGGGATGCCTTTTGCAGCTGCAGTGTGCCTGGAGCTCAGGGCTTCCTGGTTTAAGAAACCCTAACCCTAGACTCAACCCTAACCATAACCCTAGGCAGGTAAATCATCCTAGGGTTAGGGAAGGTCCCAAGGAAAAAGGGGTGGAGACAGCCATGTTGTGGCAGTTTTGCGCTCTCTTTGGGATGCCTTTTGCAGCTGCAGTGTGCCTGGAGCTCAGGGCTTCCTGGTTTAAGAAACCCTAACCCTAGGCTCAACCCTAACCCTAACCCTAGGCAGGTAAATCAGCCTAGGGTTAGGGAAGGTCCCAAGGAAAAAGGGGTGGAGACAGCCATGTTGTGGCAGTTTTGCGCTCTCTTTGGGATGCCTTTTGCAGCTGCAGTGTGCCTGGAGCTCAGGGCTTCCTGGTTTAAGAAACCCTAACCCTAGGCTCTGTAATAACCTTTTCCATAGGCAAGTAAATCACCTAGGGTTATGTAACGTCCCAAGGAAACAGAAGTGGAGACAGCCATGTTGTGGCAGTTTTGCGCTCTCTTTGGGATGCCTTTTGCAGCTGCAGTGTGCCTGGAGCTCAGGGCTTCCTGGTTTAAGAAACCCTAACCCTAGGCTCTGTAATAACCTTTTCCATAGGGAAGTAAACCACCTAGTGTTAAGTAAGATCCCAAAGAAACAGCAGAGGAGACAGCCATGTTGTGGCAGTTTTGCGCTCTCTTTGGGATGCCTTTTGCAGCTGCAGTGTGCCTGGAGCTCAGGGCTTCCTGGTTTAAAAAACCCTAACCCTAGGCTCTGTAATAAACTTTTCCATAGGCAGGTAAATCAGCCTAGGGTTAGGGAAGGTCCCAAGGAAAACGGGGTGGAGACAGCCATGTTGTGGCAGTTTTGCGCTCTCTTTGGGATGCCTTTTGCAGCTGCAGTGTGCCTGGAGCTCAGGGCTTCCTGGTTTAAGAAACCCTAACCCTAGGCTCAACCCTAACCCTAACCCTAGGCAGGTAAATCAGCCTAGGGTGAGGGAAGGTCCCAAGGAAAAAGGGGTGGAGACAGCCATGTTGTGGCAGTTTTGCGCTCTCTTTGGGATGCCTTTTGCAGCTGCAGTGTGCCTGGAGCTCAGGGCTTCCTGGTTTAAGAAACCCTAACACTTGGCTCAGTAGTAACCTTTTCCATAGGCAGGTAAATCAGCCTAGGGTTAGGGAAGGTCCCAAAGAAAACGGGGTGGAGACAGCCATGTTGTGGCAGTTTTGCGCTCTCTTTGGGATGCCTTTTGCAGCTGCAGTGTGCCTGGAGCTCAGGGCTTCCTGGTTTAAGAAACCCTAACCCTAGGCTCTGTAATAACCTTTTCCGTAGGCAAGTAAACCACCTAGTGTTAAGTAAGATCCCAAGAAAAAAGGGTTGGAGACAGCCATGTTGTGGCAGTTTTGCGCTCTCTTTGGGATGCCTTTTGCAGCTGCAGTGTGCCTGGAGCTCAGGGCTTCCTGGTTTAAGAAACCCTAACCCTAGGCTCAACCCTAACCCTAACCCTAGGCAGGTAAATCAGCCCAGGGTCAGGAAAGGTCCCAAGGAAAAAGGGGTGGAGACAGCCATGTTGTGGTTGTTTTTGCCCTCTTTGGGATGCCTTTTGCAGCTGCAGTGTTCCTGGAGCTCAGAGCTTTCTGGTTTAAAAAACCCTAACCCTAGGCTCAGTAATAACCTTTTCCATAGGCAGGTAAATCAGCCTAGGGTTCGGGAAGGTCCCAAGGAAGAATGGGTGGAGACAGCCATGTTGTGGCAGTTTTGCGCACTCTTTGGGATGCCTTTTGCAGCTGCAGTGTGCCTGGAGCTCAGGGCTTCCTGGTTTAAGAAACCCTAACCCTAGGCTCTGTAATAACCTTTTCCATAGGCAAGTAAACCACCTCGTGTTAAGTAAGATCCCAAGAAAAAAGGGGTGGAGACAGCCATGTTGTGGCAGTTTTGCGCTCTCTTTGGGATGCCTTTTGCAGCTGCAGTGTGCCTGGAGCTCAGGGCTTCCTGGTTTAAAAAACCCTAACCCTAGGCTCAACCCTAACCCTAACCCTAGGCAGGTAAATCAGCCTAGGGTTAGGGAAGGTCCCAAGGCAGAATGGGTGGAGACAGCCATGTTGTGGCAGTTTTGCGCTCTCTTTGGGATGCCTTTTGCAGCTGCAGTGTGCCTGGAGCTCAGGGCTTCCTGGTTTAAGAAACCCTAACCCTAGGCTCTCTAATACCCTTTTCCATAGGCAGGTAAATCAGCCTAGGGTTAGGGAAGGTCCCAAGGAAAAAGGGGTGGAGACAGCCATGTTGTGGCAGTTTTGCGCTCTCTTTGGGATGCCTTTTGCAGCTGCAGTGTGCCTGGAGCTCAGGGCTTCCTGGTTTAAAAAACCCTAACCCGAGGCTCAGTAATAACCTTTTCCATCGGGAAGTAAACCAATTAGTGTTAAGTAAGATCCCAAGGAAAAAGGGGTGGAGACAGCCATGTTGTGGCAGTTTTGCGCTCTCTTTGGGATGCCTTTTGCAGCTGCAGTGTGCCTGGAGCTCAGGGCTTCCTGGTTTAAGAAACCCTAACCCTAGAGTAAACCCTAACCCTAACCCTAGGCAGGTTAATCAGCCTAGGGTCAGGGAAGGTCCCAAGGAAAAAGGGGTGGAGACAGCCATATTGTGGCAGTTTTGCGCTCTCTTTGGGATGCCTTTTGCAGCTGCAGTGTGCCTGGAGCTCAGGGCTTCCTGGTTTAAAAAACCCTAACCCTAGGCTCAACCCTAACCCTAACCCTAGGCAGGTAAATCAGCCTAGGGTTAGGGAAGGTCCCAAGGCAGAATGGGTGGAGACAGCCATGTTGTGGAAGTTTTGCGCTCTCTTTGGGATGCCTTTTGCAGCTGCAGTGTGCCTGGAGCTCAGAGCTTCCTGGTTTAAGAAACCCTAACCCTAGGCTCTGTAATACCCTTTTCCATAGGCAGGTAAATCAGCCTAGGTTTAGGGAAGGTCCCAAGGAAAAAGGGGTGGAGACAGCCATGTTGTGGCAGTTTTGCGCTCTCTTTGGGAGTCCTTTTGCAGCTGCAGTGTGCCTGGAGCTCAGGGCTTCCTGGTTTAAAAAACCCTAACCCTAGGCTCAACCCTAACCCTCACCCTAGGCAGGTAAATCAGCCTAGGGTTAGGGAAGGTCCCAAGGAAAAAGGGGTGGAGACAGCCATGTTGTGGCAGTTTTGCGCTCTCTTTGGGATGCCTTTTGCAGCTGCAGTGTGCCTGGAGCTCAGGGCTTCCTGGTTTAAGAAACCCTAACCCTAGGCTCTGTAATACCCTTTTCCTTAGGCAAGTAAATCAGCCTAGGGTTAGGGAAGGTCCCAAGGAAAAAGGGGTGGAGACAGCAATGTTGTGGCAGTTCTGCACTTTCTTTGGGGTGCCTTTTGCAGCTGCAGTGTTCCTGGAGCTCAGGGCTTCCTGGTTTAAGAAACCCTAACCCTAAACTCTGTAAAAAACTTTTCCATAGGCAAGTAAATCACCTAGGGTTATGTAACGTCCCACGGAAACAGAAGTGGAGACAGCCATGTTGTGGCAGTTTTGCGCTCTCTTTGGGATGCCTTTTGCAGCTGCAGTGTGCCTGGAGCTCAGGGCTTCCTGGTTTAAGAAACCCTAACCCTAGGGTCTGTAATAACCTTTTCCATAGGCAAGTAAACCACCTAGTGTTAAGTAAGATCCCAAGGAAAAAGGGGTGGAGACAGCCATGTTGTGGCAGTTTTGCGCTCTCTTTGGGATGCCTTTTGCAGCTGCAGTGTGCCTGGAGCTCAGGGCTTCCTGGTTTTTTAAATCCTAACCCTAGGCTCATCCCTAAGCCTAACCCTAGGCAGGTAAATCAGCCTAGGGTTAGGGTAGGTCCCAAGGAAAAAGGGATGGAGACAGCCATGTTGTGGCAGTTTTGCGCTCTCTTTGGGATGCCTTTTGCAGCTGCAGTGTGCCTGGAGCTCAGGGCTTCCTGGTTTAAGAAACCCTAACCCTAGACTCAACCCTAACCATAACCCTAGGCAGGTAAATCATCCTAGGGTTAGGGAAGGTCCCAAGGAAAAAGGGGTGGAGACAGCCATGTTGTGGCAGTTTTGCGCTCTCTTTGGGATGCCTTTTGCAGCTGCAGTGTGCCTGGAGCTCAGGGCTTCCTGGTTTAAAAAACCCTCTCCATCGGCTCAGTAATAACCTTTTCCTTAGGCAGGTAAATCAGCCTAGGGTTAAGTAAGGTCCCAAGGAAAAAGGGGTGGAGACAGCCATGTTGTGGCAGTTTTGCGCTCTCTTTGGGATGCCTTTTGCAGCTGCAGTGTGCCTGGAGCTCAGGGCTTCCTGGTTTAAGAAACCCTAACCCTAGGCTCTGTAATAAACTTTTCCTTAGGGAAGTAAACCACCTAGTGTTAAGTAAGATCCCAAGAAAAAAGGGGTGGAGACAGCCATGTTGTGGCAGTTTTGCGCTCTCTTTGGGATGCCTTTTGCAGCTGCAGTGTGCCTGGAGCTCAGGGCTTCCTGGTTTAAAAAACCCTAACCCTAGGCTCAACCCTAACCCTAACCCTAGTAGGTAAATCAGCCTAGGGTTAGGGAAGGTCCCAAGGAAAACGGGGTGGAGACAGCCATGTTGTGGCAGTTTTGCGCTCTCTTTGGGATGCCTTTTGCAGCTGCAGTGTGCCTGGAGCTCAGGGCTTCCTGGTTTAAGACACCCTAACCCTAGGCTCAACCCTAACCCTAACCCTAGGCAGGTAAATCAACCTAGGTTTAGGAAGGTCCCAAGGAAAAAGGGGTGGAGACAGCCATGTTGTGGTTGTTTTTGCCCTCTTTGGGATGCCTTTTGCAGCTGCAGTGTGCCTGGAGCTCAGAGCTTTCTGGTTTAAAAAACCCTAACCCTAGGCTCTGTAATAACCTTTTCCATAGGCAGGTAAATCAGCCTAGGGTTAGGGAAAGTCCCAAGGAAGAATGGGTGGAGACAGCCATGTTGTGGCAGTTTTGCGCTCTCTTTGGGATGCCTTTTGCAGCTGCAGTGTGCCTTGAGCTCAGGGCTTCCTGGTTTAAGAAACCCTAACCCTAGGCTCTGTAATAACGTTTTCCATAGGCAAGTAAACCCCCTAGTGTTAAGAAAGATCCCAAGAAAAAAGGGGTGGAGACAGCCATGTTGGGGCAGTTTTGCGCTCTCTTTGGGATGCCTTTTGCAGCTGCAGTGTGCCTGGAGCTCAGGGCTTCCTGGTTTAAGAAACCCTAACCCTAGGCTCAACCCTAACCCTAACCCTAGGCAGGTAAATGAACCTAGGTTTAGGAAGGTCCCAAGGAAAAAGGGGTGGAGACAGCCATGTTGTGGTTGTTTTTGCCCTCTTTGGGATGCCTTTTGCAGCTGCAGTGTGCCTGGAGCTCAGAGCTTTCTGGTTTAAAAAACCCTAACCCTAGGCTCTGTAATAACCTTTTCCATAGGCAGGTAAATCAGCCTAGGGTTAGGGAAAGTCCCAAGGAAGAATGGGTGGAGACAGCCATGTTGTGGCAGTTTTGCGCACTCTTTGGGATGCCTTTTGCAGCTGCAGTGTGCCTGGAGCTCAGGGCTTCCTGGTTTAAAAAACCCTAACCCTAGGCTCAACCCTAACCCTAACCCTAGTAGGTAAATCAGCCTAGGGTTAGGGAAGGTCCCAAGGAAAAAGGGGTGGAGACAGCCATGTTATGGCAGTTTTGCGCTCTCTTTGGGCTGCCTTTTGCAGCTGCAGTGTGCCTGGAGCTCAGGGCTTCCTGGTTTAAGAAAGCCTAACCCTAGGCTCAGTAATAACCTTTTCCATAGGCAGGTAAATGAGCCTAGGGTTATGGAAGGTCCCAAAGAAACAGCAGTGGAGACAGCCATGTTGTGGCAGTTTTGCGCTCTCTTTGGGATGCCTTTTGCAGCTGCAGTGTGCCTGGAGCTCAGGGCTTCCTGGTTTAAGAAACCCTAACCCTATGCTCAGTATTAACCTTTTCCATAGGGAAGTAAACCAACTAGTGTTAAGTAAGATCCCAAGGAAAAAGGGGTGGAGACAGCCATGTTGTGGCAGTTTTGCGCTCTCTTTGGGATGCCTTTTGCAGCTGCAGTGTGCCTGGAGTTCAGGGCTTCCTGGTTTAAGAAACCCTAACCCAAGACTCAGTAATAGCCTTTTCCATAGGCAGGTAAATCAGCCTAGGGTTAGGGAAGGTCCCAAGGAAACAGCAGTGGAGACAGCCATGTTGTGGCAGTTTTGCACTCTCTTTGGGATGCCTTTTGCAGCTGCAGTGTGCCTGGAGCTCAGGGCTTCCTGGTTTAAGAAACCCTAACCCTAGGCTCAACCCTAACCATAACCCTAGGCAGGTAAATCATCCTAGGGTTAGGGAAGGTCCCAAGGAAAAAGGGGTGGAGACAGCCATGTTGTGGCAGTTTTGCGCTCTCTTTGGGATGCCTTTTGCAGCTGCAGTGTGCCTGGAGCTCAGGGCTTCCTGGTTTAAGAAACCCTAACCCTAGGCTCAACCCTAACCCTAACCCTAGGCAGGTAAATCAGCCTAGGGTTAGGGAAGGTCCCAAGGAAAAAGGGGTGGAGACAGCCATGTTGTGGCAGTTTTGCGCTCTCTTTGGGATGCCTTTTGCAGCTGCAGTGTGCCTGGAGCTCAGGGCTTCCTGGTTTAAGAAACCCTAACCCTAGGCTCTGTAATAACCTTTTCCATAGGGAAGTAAACCACCTAGTGTTAAGTAAGATCCCAAAGAAACAGCAGAGGAGACAGCCATGTTGTGGCAGTTTTGCGCTCTCTTTGGGATGCCTTTTGCAGCTGCAGTGTGCCTGGAGCTCAGGGCTTCCTGGTTTAAAAAACCCTAACCCTAGGCTCTGTAATAAACTTTTCCATAGGCAGGTAAATCAGCCTAGGGTTAGGGAAGGTCCCAAGGAAAACGGGGTGGAGACAGCCATGTTGTGGCAGTTTTGCGCTCTCTTTGGGATGCCTTTTGCAGCTGCAGTGTGCCTGGAGCTCAGGGCTTCCTGGTTTAAGAAACCCTAACCCTAGGCTCAACCCTAACCCTAACCCTAGGCAGGTAAATCAGCCTAGGGTGAGGGAAGGTCCCAAGGAAAAAGGGGTGGAGACAGCCATGTTGTGGCAGTTTTGCGCTCTCTTTGGGATGCCTTTTGCAGCTGCAGTGTGCCTGGAGCTCAGGGCTTCCTGGTTTAAGAAACCCTAACACTTGGCTCAGTAGTAACCTTTTCCATAGGCAGGTAAATCAGCCTAGGGTTAGGGAAGGTCCCAAGGAAAACGGGGTGGAGACAGCCATGTTGTGGCAGTTTTGCGCTCTCTTTGGGATGCCTTTTGCAGCTGCAGTGTGCCTGGAGCTCAGGGCTTCCTGGTTTAAGAAACCCTAACCCTAGGCTCTGTAATAACCTTTTCCGTAGGCAAGTAAACCACCTAGTGTTAAGTAAGATCCCAAGAAAAAAGGGTTGGAGACAGCCATGTTGTGGCAGTTTTGCGCTCTCTTTGGGATGCCTTTTGCAGCTGCAGTGTGCCTGGAGCTCAGGGCTTCCTGGTTTAAGAAACCCTAACCCTAGGCTCAACCCTAACCCTAACCCTAGGCAGGTAAATCAGCCCAGGGTCAGGAAAGGTCCCAAGGAAAAAGGGGTGGAGACAGCCATGTTGTGGTTGTTTTTGCCCTCTTTGGGATGCCTTTTGCAGCTGCAGTGTTCCTGGAGCTCAGAGCTTTCTGGTTTAAAAAACCCTAACCCTAGGCTCAGTAATAACCTTTTCCATAGGCAGGTAAATCAGCCTAGGGTTAGGGAAGGTCCCAAGGAAGAATGGGTGGAGACAGCCATGTTGTGGCAGTTTTGCGCACTCTTTGGGATGCCTTTTGCAGGTGCAGTGTGCCTGGAGCTCAGGGCTTCCTGGTTTAAGAAACCCTAACCCTAGGCTCTGTAATAACCTTTTCCATAGGCAAGTAAACCACCTCGTGTTAAGTAAGATCCCAAGGAAAAAGGGGTGGAGACAGCCATGTTGTGGCAGTTTTGCGCTCTCTTTGGGATGCCTTTTGCAGCTGCAGTGTGCCTGGAGCTCAGGGCTTCCTGGTTTAAGAAACCCTAACCCTAGAGTAAACCCTAACCCTAACCCTAGGCAGGTTAATCAGCCTAGGGTCAGGGAAGGTCCCAAGGAAAAAGGGGTGGAGACAGCCATATTGTGGCAGTTTTGCGCTCTCTTTGGGATGCCTTTTGCAGCTGCAGTGTGCCTGGAGCTCAGGGCTTCCTGGTTTAAAAAACCCTAACCCTAGGCTCAACCCTAACCCTAACCCTAGGCAGGTAAATCAGCCTAGGGTTAGGGAAGGTCCCAAGGCAGAATGGGTGGAGACAGCCATGTTGTGGAAGTTTTGCGCTCTCTTTGGGATGCCTTTTGCAGCTGCAGTGTGCCTGGAGCTCAGAGCTTCCTGGTTTAAGAAACCCTAACCCTAGGCTCTGTAATACCCTTTTCCATAGGCAGGTAAATCAGCCTAGGTTTAGGGAAGGTCCCAAGGAAAAAGGGGTGGAGACAGCCATGTTGTGGCAGTTTTGCGCTCTCTTTGGGAGTCCTTTTGCAGCTGCAGTGTGCCTGGAGCTCAGGGCTTCCTGGTTTAAAAAACCCTAACCCTAGGCTCAACCCTAACCCTCACCCTAGGCAGGTAAATCAGCCTAGGGTTAGGGAAGGTCCCAAGGAAAAAGGGGTGGAGACAGCCATGTTGTGGCAGTTTTGCGCTCTCTTTGGGATGCCTTTTGCAGCTGCAGTGTGCCTGGAGCTCAGGGCTTCCTGGTTTAAGAAACCCTAACCCTAGGCTCTGTAATACCCTTTTCCTTAGGCAAGTAAATCAGCCTAGGGTTAGGGAAGGTCCCAAGGAAAAAGGGGTGGAGACAGCAATGTTGTGGCAGTTCTGCACTTTCTTTGGGGTGCCTTTTGCAGCTGCAGTGTGCCTGGAGCTCAGGGCTTCCTGGTTTAAGAAACCCTAACCCTAAACTCTGTAAAAAACTTTTCCATAGGCAAGTAAATCACCTAGGGTTATGTAACGTCCCACGGAAACAGAAGTGGAGACAGCCATGTTGTGGCAGTTTTGCGCTCTCTTTGGGATGCCTTTTGCAGCTGCAGTGTGCCTGGAGCTCAGGGCTTCCTGGTTTAAGAAACCCTAACCCTAGGGTCTGTAATAACCTTTTCCATAGGCAAGTAAACCACCTAGTGTTAAGTAAGATCCCAAGGAAAAAGGGGTGGAGACAGCCATGTTGTGGCAGTTTTGCGCTCTCTTTGGGATGCCTTTTGCAGCTGCAGTGTGCCTGGAGCTCAGGGCTTCCTGGTTTTTTAAATCCTAACCCTAGGCTCATCCCTAAGCCTAACCCTAGGCAGGTAAATCAGCCTAGGGTTAGGGTAGGTCCCAAGGAAAAAGGGATGGAGACAGCCATGTTGTGGCAGTTTTGCGCTCTCTTTGGGATGCCTTTTGCAGCTGCAGTGTGCCTGGAGCTCAGGGCTTCCTGGTTTAAGAAACCCTAACCCTAGACTCAACCCTAACCATAACCCTAGGCAGGTAAATCATCCTAGGGTTAGGGAAGGTCCCAAGGAAAAAGGGGTGGAGACAGCCATGTTGTGGCAGTTTTGCGCTCTCTTTGGGATGCCTTTTGCAGCTGCAGTGTGCCTGGAGCTCAGGGCTTCCTGGTTTAAAAAACCCTCTCCATCGGCTCAGTAATAACCTTTTCCTTAGGCAGGTAAATCAGCCTAGGGTTAAGTAAGGTCCCAAGGAAAAAGGGGTGGAGACAGCCATGTTGTGGCAGTTTTGCGCTCTCTTTGGGATGCCTTTTGCAGCTGCAGTGTGCCTGGAGCTCAGGGCTTCCTGGTTTAAGAAACCCTAACCCTAGGCTCTGTAATAACCTTTTCCATAGGGAAGTAAACCACCTAGTGTTAAGTAAGATCCCAAAGAAACAGCAGAGGAGACAGCCATGTTGTGGCAGTTTTGCGCTCTCTTTGGGATGCCTTTTGCAGCTGCAGTGTGCCTTGAGCTCAGGGCTTCCTGGTTTAAAAAACCCTAACCCTAGGCTCTGTAATAAACTTTTCCATAGGCAGGTAAATCAGCCTAGGGTTAGGGAAGGTCCCAAGGAAAACGGGGTGGAGACAGCCATGTTGTGGCAGTTTTGCGCTCTCTTTGGGATGCCTTTTGCAGCTGCAGTGTGCCTGGAGCTCAGGGCTTCCTGGTTTAAGAAACCCTAACCCTAGGCTCAACCCTAACCCTAACCCTAGGCAGGTAAATCAGCCTAGGGTTAGGGAAGGTCCCAAGGAAAAAGGGGTGGAGACAGCCATGTTGTGGCAGTTTTGCGCTCTCTTTGGGATGCCTTTTGCAGCTGCAGTGTGCCTGGAGCTCAGGGCTTCCTGGTTTAAGAAACCCTAACACTTGGCTCAGTAGTAACCTTTTCCATAGGCAGGTAAATCAGCCTAGGGTTAGGGAAGGTCCCAAGGAAAACGGGGTGGAGACAGCCATGTTGTGGCAGTTTTGCGCTCTCTTTGGGATGCCTTTTGCAGCTGCAGTGTGCCTGGAGCTCAGGGCTTCCTGGTTTAAGAAACCCTAACCCTAGGCTCAACCCTAACCCTAAACCTAGGCAGGTAAATCAACCTAGGTTTAGGAAGGTCCAAAGGAAAAAGGGGTGGAGACAGCCATGTTGTGGTTGTTTTTCCCCTCTTTGGGATGCCTTTTGCAGCTGCAGTGTGCCTGGAGCTCAGAGCTTTCTGGTTTAAAAAACCCTAACCCTAGGCTCAGTAATAACCTTTTCCATAGGCAGGTAAATCAGCCTAGGGTTAGGGAAGGTCCCAAGGAAGAATGGGTGGAGACAGCCATGTTGTGGCAGTTTTGCGCACTCTTTGGGATGCCTTTTGCAGCTGCAGTGTGCCTGGAGCTCAGGGCTTCCTGGTTTAAGAAACCCTAACCCTAGGCTCTGTAATAACCTTTTCCATAGGCAAGTAAACCACCTCGTGTTAAGTAAGATCCCAAGAAAAAAGGGGTGGAGACAGCCATGTTGTGGCAGTTTTGCGCTCTCTTTGGGATGCCTTTTGCAGCTGCAGTGTGCCTGGAGCTCAGGGCTTCCTGGTTTAAGAAACCCTAACCCTAGGCTCTCTAATACCCTTTTCCATAGGCAGGTAAATCAGCCTAGGTTTAGGGAAGGTCCCAAGGAAAAAGGGGTGGAGACAGCCATGTTGTGGCAGTTTTGCGCTCTCTTTGGGAGTCCTTTTGCAGCTGCAGTGTGCCTGGAGCTCAGGGCTTCCTGGTTTAAAAAACCCTAACCCTAGGCTCAACCCTAACCCTCACCCTAGGCAGGTAAATCAGCCTAGGGTTAGGGAAGGTCCCAAGGAAAAAGGGGTGGAGACAGCCATGTTGTGGCAGTTTTGCGCTCTCTTTGGGATGCCTTTTGCAGCTGCAGTGTGCCTGGAGCTCAGGGCTTCCTGGTTTAAGAAACCCTAACCCTAGGCTCAACCCTAACCCTAACCCTAGGCAGGTAAATCAGCCTAGCGTTAGGGAAGGTCCCAAGGAAAAAGGGGTGGAGACAGCCATGTTGTGGCAGTTTTGCGCTCTCTTTGGGATGCCTTTTGCAGCTGCAGTGTGCCTGGAGCTCAGGGCTTCCTGGTTTAAAAAACCCTAACCCGAGGCTCAGTAATAACCTTTTCCATCGGGAAGTAAACCAATTAGTGTTAAGTAAGATCCCAAGGAAAAAGGGGTGGAGACAGCCATGTTGTGGCAGTTTTGCGCTCTCTTTGGGATGCCTTTTGCAGCTGCAGTGTGCCTGGAGCCCAGGGCTTCCTGGTTTAAAAAACCCTAACCCTAGAGTAAACCCTAACCCTAACCCTAGGCAGGTTAATCTGCCTAGGGTCAGGGAAGGTCCCAAGGAAAAAGGGGTGGAGACAGCCATATTGTGGCAGTTTTGCGCTCTCTTTGGGATGCCTTTTGCAGCTGCAGTGTGCCTGGAGCTCAGGGCTTCCTGGTTTAAAAAACCCTAACCCTAGGCTCAACCCTAACCCTAACCCTAGGCAGGTAAATCAGCCTAGGGTTAGGGAAGGTCCCAAGGCAGAATGGGTGGAGACAGCCATGTTGTGGAAGTTTTGCGCTCTCTTTGGGATGCCTTTTGCAGCTGCAGTGTGCCTGGAGCTCAGAGCTTCCTGGTTTAAGAAACCCTAACCCTAGGCTCTGTAATACCCTTTTCCATAGGCAGGTAAATCAGCCTAGGTTTAGGGAAGGTCCCAAGGAAAAAGGGGTGGAGACAGCCATGTTGTGGCAGTTTTGCGCTCTCTTTGGGAGTCCTTTTGCAGCTGCAGTGTGCCTGGAGCTCAGGGCTTCCTGGTTTAAAAAACCCTAACCCTAGGCTCAACCCTAACCCTAACCCTAGGCAGGTAAATCAGCCTAGGGTTAGGGAAGGTCCCAAGGAAAAAGGGGTGGAGACAGCCATGTTGTGGCAGTTTTGCGCTCTCTTTGGGATGCCTTTTGCAGCTGCAGTGTGCCTGGAGCTCAGGGCTTCCTGGTTTAAGAAACCCTAACCCTAGGCTCTGTAATACCCTTTTCCTTAGGCAAGTAAATCAGCCTAGGGTTAGGGAAGGTCCCAAGGAAAAAGGGGTGGAGACAGCAATGTTGTGGCAGTTCTGCACTTTCTTTGGGGTGCCTTTTGCAGCTGCAGTGTGCCTGGAGCTCAGGGCTTCCTGGTTTAAGAAACCCTAACCCTAAACTCTGTAATGAACTTTTCCATAGGCAAGTAAATCACCTAGGGTTATGTAACGTCCCACGGAAACAGAAGTGGAGACAGCCATGTTGTGGCAGTTTTGCGCTCTCTTTGGGATGCCTTTTGCAGCTGCAGTGTGCCTGGAGCTCAGGGCTTCCTGGTTTAAGAAACCCTAACCCTAGGGTCTGTAATAACCTTTTCCATAGGCAAGTAAACCACCTAGTGTTAAGTAAGATCCCAAGGAAAAAGGGGTGGAGACAGCCATGTTGTGGCAGTTTTGCGCTCTCTTTGGGATGCCTTTTGCAGCTGCAGTGTGCCTGGAGCTCAGGGCTTCCTGGTTTAAAAAACCCTAACCCTAGAGTAAACCCTAACCCTAACCCTAGGCAGGTAAATCAGCCAAGGGTTAGGGAAGGTCCCAAGGAAAAAGGGGTGGAGACAGCCATGTTGTAGCAGTTTTGCGCTCTCTTTGGGATGCCTTTTGCAGCTGCAGTGTGCCTGGAGCTCAGGGCTTCCTGGTTTAAGAAACCCTAACCCTAGGCTCTGTAATAAACTTTTCCTTAGGGAAGTAAACCACCTAGTGTTAAGTAAGATCCCAAGAAAAAAGGGGTGGAGACAGCCATGTTGTGGCAGTTTTGCGCTCTCTTTGGGATGCCTTTTGCAGCTGCAGTGTGCCTGGAGCTCAGGGCTTCCTGGTTTAAGAAACCCTAACCCTAGGCTCAACCCTAACCCTAACCCTAGTAGGTAAATCAGCCTAGGGTTAGGGAAGGTCCCAAGGAAAACGGGGTGGAGACAGCCATGTTGTGGCAGTTTTGCGCTCTCTTTGGGATGCCTTTTGCAGCTGCAGTGTGCCTGGAGCTCAGGGCTTCCTGGTTTAAGAAACCCTAACCCTAGACTCAACCCTAACCATAACCCTAGGCAGGTAAATCATCCTAGGGTTAGGGAAGGTCCCAAGGAAAAAGGGGTGGAGACAGCCATGTTGTGGCAGTTTTGCGCTCTCTTTGGGATGCCTTTTGCAGCTGCAGTGTGCCTGGAGCTCAGGGCTTCCTGGTTTAAGAAACCCTAACCCTAGGCTCAACCCTAACCCTAACCCTAGGCAGGTAAATCAGCCTAGGGTTAGGGAAGGTCCCAAGGCAGAATGGGTGGAGACAGCCATGTTGTGGCAGTTTTGCGCTCTCTTTGGGATGCCTTTTGCAGCTGCAGTGTGCCTGGAGCTCAGGGCTTCCTGGTTTAAAAAACCCTCTCCATCGGCTCAGTAATAACCTTTTCCTTAGGCAGGTAAATCAGCCTAGGGTTAAGTAAGGTCCCAAGGAAAAAGGGGTGGAGACAGCCATGTTGTGGCAGTTTTGCGCTCTCTTTGGGATGCCTTTTGCAGCTGCAGTGTGCCTGGAGCTCAGGGCTTCCTGGTTTAAGAAACCCTAACCCTAGGCTCTGTAATAACCTTTTCCATAGGGAAGTAAACCACCTAGTGTTAAGTAAGATCCCAAAGAAACAGCAGAGGAGACAGCCATGTTGTGGCAGTTTTGCGCTCTCTTTGGGATGCCTTTTGCAGCTGCAGTGTGCCTGGAGCTCAGGGCTTCCTGGTTTAAAAAACCCTAACCCTAGGCTCTGTAATAAACTTTTCCATAGGCAGGTAAATCAGCCTAGGGTTAGGGAAGGTCCCAAGGAAAACGGGGTGGAGACAGCCATGTTGTGGCAGTTTTGCGCTCTCTTTGGGATGCCTTTTGCAGCTGCAGTGTGCCTGGAGCTCAGGGCTTCCTGGTTTAAGAAACCCTAACCCTAGGCTCAACCCTAACCCTAACCCTAGGCAGGTAAATCAGCCTAGGGTTAGGGAAGGTCCCAAGGAAAAAGGGGTGGAGACAGCCATGTTGTGGCAGTTTTGCGCTCTCTTTGGGATGCCTTTTGCAGCTGCAGTGTGCCTGGAGCTCAGGGCTTCCTGGTTTAAGAAACCCTAACACTTGGCTCAGTAGTAACCTTTTCCATAGGCAGGTAAATCAGCCTAGGGTTAGGGAAGGTCCCAAGGAAAACGGGGTGGAGACAGCCATGTTGTGGCAGTTTTGCGCTCTCTTTGGGATGCCTTTTGCAGCTGCAGTGTGCCTGGAGCTCAGGGCTTCCTGGTTTAAGAAACCCTAACCCTAGGCTCTGTAATAACCTTTTCCGTAGGCAAGTAAACCACCTAGTGTTAAGTAAGATCCCAAGAAAAAAGGGTTGGAGACAGCCATGTTGTGGCAGTTTTGCGCTCTCTTTGGGATGCCTTTTGCAGCTGCAGTGTGCCTGGAGCTCAGGGCTTCCTGGTTTAAGAAACCCTAACCCTAGGCTCAACCCTAACCCTAACCCTAGGCAGGTAAATCAGCCCAGGGTCAGGAAAGGTCCCAAGGAAAAAGGGGTGGAGACAGCCATGTTGTGGCAGTTTTGCGCTCTCTTTGGGATGCCTTTTGCAGCTGCAGTGTGCCTGGAGCTCAGGGCTTCCTGGTTTAAGAAACCCTAACCCTAGGCTCAACCCTAACCCTAACCCTAGGCAGGTAAATCAGCCTAGGGTTAGGGAAGGTCCCAAGGAAAACGGGGTGGAGACAGCCATGTTGTGGCAGTTTTGCGCTCTCTTTGGGATGCCTTTTGCAGCTGCAGTGTGCCTTGAGCTCAGGGCTTCCTGGTTTAAGAAACCCTAACCCTAGGCTCTGTAATAACGTTTTCCATAGGCAAGTAAACCCCCTAGTGTTAAGAAAGATCCCAAGAAAAAAGGGGTGGAGACAGCCATGTTGTGGCAGTTTTGCGCTCTCTTTGGGATGCCTTTTGCAGCTGCAGTGTGCCTGGAGCTCAGGGCTTCCTGGTTTAAGAAACCCTAACCCTAGGCTCAACCCTAACCCTAACCCTAGGCAGGTAAATCAACCTAGGTTTAGGAAGGTCCCAAGGAAAAAGGGGTGGAGACAGCCATGTTGTGGTTGTTTTTGCCCTCTTTGGGATGCCTTTTGCAGCTGCAGTGTGCCTGGAGCTCAGAGCTTTCTGGTTTAAAAAACCCTAACCCTAGGCTCTGTAATAACCTTTTCCATAGGCAGGTAAATCAGCCTAGGGTTAGGGAAAGTCCCAAGGAAGAATGGGTGGAGACAGCCATGTTGTGGCAGTTTTGCGCACTCTTTGGGATGCCTTTTGCAGCTGCAGTGTGCCTGGAGCTCAGGGCTTCCTGGTTTAAAAAACCCTAACCCTAGGCTCAACCCTAACCCTAACCCTAGTAGGTAAATCAGCCTAGGGTTAGGGAAGGTCCCAAGGAAAAAGGGATGGAGACAGCCATGTTATGGCAGTTTGGCGCTCTCTTTGGGATGCCTTTTGCAGCTGCAGTGTGCCCGGAGCTCAGGGCTTCCTGGTTTAAGAAAGCCTAACCCTAGGCTCAGTAATAACCTTTTCCATAGGCAGGTAAATGAGCCTAGGGTTATGGAAGGTCCCAAAGAAACAGCAGTGGAGACAGCCATGTTGTGGCAGTTTTGCGCTCTCTTTGGGATGCCTTTTGCAGCTGCAGTGTGCCTGGAGCTCAGGGCTTCCTGGTTTAAGAAACCCTAAACCTATGCTCAGTATTAACCTTTTCCATAGGGAAGTAAACCAACTAGTGTTAAGTAAGATCCCAAGGAAAAAGGGGTGGAGACAGCCATGTTGTGGCAGTTTTGCGCTCTCTTTGGGATGCCTTTTGCAGCTGCAGTGTGCCTGGAGTTCAGGGCTTCCTGGTTTAAGAAACCCTAACCCAAGACTCAGTAATAGCCTTTTCCATAGGCAGGTAAATCAGCCTAGGGTTAGGGAAGGTCCCAAGGAAACAGCAGTGGAGACAGCCATGTTGTGGCAGTTTTGCACTCTCTTTGGGATGCCTTTTGCAGCTGCAGTGTGCCTGGAGCTCAGGGCTTCCTGGTTTAAGAAACCCTAACCCTAGACTCAACCCTAACCATAACCCTAGGCAGGTAAATCATCCTAGGGTTAGGGAAGGTCCCAAGGAAAAAGGGGTGGAGACAGCCATGTTGTGGTTGTTTTTGCCCTCTTTGGGATGCCTTTTGCAGCTGCAGTGTGCCTGGAGCTCAGAGCTTTCTGGTTTAAAAAACCCTAACCCTAGGCTCTGTAATAACCTTTTCCATAGGCAGGTAAATCAGCCTAGGTTTAGGGAAAGTCCCAAGGAAGAATGGGTGGAGACAGCCATGTTGTGGCAGTTTTGCGCTCTCTTTGGGATGCCTTTTGCAGCTGCAGTGTGCCTGGAGCTCAGGGCTTCCTGGTTTAAGAAACCCTAACCCTAGGCTCTGTAATAACCTTTTCCATAGGGAAGTGAACCACCTAGTGTTAAGTAAGATCCCAAGAAAAAAGGGGTGGAGACAGCCATGTTGTGGCAGTTTTGCGCTCTCTTTGGGATGCCTTTTGCAGCTGCAGTGTGCCTGGAGCTCAGGGCTTCCTGGTTTAAAAAACCCTAACCCTAGGCTCAACCCTAACCCTAACCCTAGGCAGGTAAATCAGCCTAGGGTTAGGGAAGGTCCCAAGGAAAACGGGGTGGAGACAGCCATGTTGTGGCAGTTTTGCGCTCTCTTTGGGATGCCGTTTGCACCTGCAGTGTGCCTTGAGCTCAGGGCTTCCTGGTTTAAGAAACCCTAACCCTAGGCTCTGTAATAACGTTTTCCATAGGCAAGTAAACCCCCTAGTGTTAAGAAAGATCCCAAGAAAAAAGGGGTGGAGACAGCCATGTTGTGGCAGTTTTGCGCTCTCTTTGGGATGCCTTTTGCAGCTGCAGTGTGCCTGGAGCTCAGGGCTTCCTGGTTTAAGAAACCCTAACCCTAGGCTCAACCCTAACCCTAACCCTAGGCAGGTAAATCAACCTAGGTTTAGGAAGGTCCCAAGGAAAAAGGGGTGGAGACAGCCATGTTGTGGTTGTTTTTGCCCTCTTTGGGATGCCTTTTGCAGCTGCAGTGTTCCTGGAGCTCAGAGCTTTCTGGTTTAGAAAACCCTAACCCTAGGCTCTGTAATAACCTTTTCCATAGGCAGGTAAATCAGCCTAGGGTTAGGGAAAGTCCCAAGGAAGAATGGGTGGAGACAGCCATGTTGTGGCAGTTTTGCGCACTCTTTGGGATGCCTTTTGCAGCTGCAGTGTGCCTGGAGCTCAGGGCTTCCTGGTTTAAAAAACCCTAACCCTAGGCTCAACCCTAACCCTAACCCTAGTAGGTAAATCAGCCTAGGGTTAGGGAAGGTCCCAAGGAAAAAGGGATGGAGACAGCCATGTTATGGCAGTTTTGCGCTCTCTTTGGGATGCCTTTTGCAGCTGCAGTGTGCCTGGAGCTCAGGGCTTCCTGGTTTAAGAAAGCCTAACCCTAGGCTCAGTAATAACCTTTTCCATAGGCAGGTAAATGAGCCTAGGGTTATGGAAGGTCCCAAAGAAACAGCAGTGGAGACAGCCATGTTGTGGCAGTTTTGCGCTCTCTTTGGCATGCCTTTTGCAGCTGCAGTGTGCCTGGAGCTCAGGGCTTCCTGGTTTAAGAAACCCTAACCCTATGCTCAGTATTAACCTTTTCCATAGGGAAGTAAACCAACTAGTGTTAAGTAAGATCCCAAGGAAAAAGCGGTGGAGACAGCCATGTTGTGGCAGTTTTGCGCTCTCTTTGGGATGCCTTTTGCAGCTGCAGTGTGCCTGGAGTTCAGGGCTTCCTGGTTTAAGAAACCCTAACCCAAGACTCAGTAATAGCCTTTTCCATAGGCAGGTAAATCAGCCTAGGGTTAGGGAAGGTCCCAAGGAAACAGCAGTGGAGACAGCCATGTTGTGGCAGTTTTGCACTCTCTTTGGGATGCCTTTTGCAGCTGCAGTGTGCCTGGAGCTCAGGGCTTCCTGGTTTAAGAAACCCTAACCCTAGACTCAACCCTAACCCTAACCCTAGGCAGGTAAATCAGCCTAGGGTTAGGGAAGGTCCCAAGGCAGAATGGGTGGAGACAGCCATATTGTGGCAGTTTTGCGCTCTCTTTGGGATGCCTTTTGCAGCTGCAGTGTGCCTGGAGCTCAGGGCTTCCTGGTTTAAAAAACCCTCTCCATCGGCTCAGTAATAACCTTTTCCTTAGGCAGGTAAATCAGCCTAGGGTTAGGGAAGGTCCCAAGGAAAACGGGGTGGAGACAGCCATGTTGTGGCAGTTTTGCGCTCTCTTTGGGATGCCTTTTGCAGCTGCAGTGTGCCTGGAGCTCAGGGCTTCCTGGTTTAAGAAACCCTAACCCTAGGCTCTGTAATAACCTTTTCCATAGGGAAGTAAACCACCTAGTGTTAAGTAAGATCCCAAAGAAACAGCAGAGGAGACAGCCATGTTGTGGCAGTTTTGCGCTCTCTTTGGGATGCCTTTTGCAGCTGCAGTGTGCCTGGAGCTCAGGGCTTCCTGGTTTAAAAAACCCTAACCCTAGGCTCTGTAATAAACTTTTCCATAGGCAGGTAAATCAGCCTAGGGTTAGGGAAGGTCCCAAGGAAAACGGGGTGGAGACAGCCATGTTGTGGCAGTTTTGCGCTCTCTTTGGGATGCCTTTTGCAGCTGCAGTGTGCCTGGAGCTCAGGGCTTCCTGGTTTAAGAAACCCTAACCCTAGGCTCAACCCTAACCCTAACCCTAGGCAGGTAAATCAACCTAGGTTTAGGAAGGTCCCAAGGAAAAAGGGGTGGAGACAGCCATGTTGTGGTTGTTTTTGCCCTCTTTGGGATGCCTTTTGCAGCTGCAGTGTGCCTGGAGCTCAGAGCTTTCTGGTTTAAAAAACCCTAACCCTAGGCTCTGTAATAACCTTTTCCATAGGCAGGTAAATCAGCCTAGGGTTAGGGAAAGTCCCAAGGAAGAATGGGTGGAGACAGCCATGTTGTGGCAGTTTTGCGCTCTCTTTGGGATGCCTTTTGCAGCTGCAGTGTGCCTGGAGCTCAGGGCTTCCTGGTTTAAGAAACCCTAACCCTAGGCTCAACCCTAACCCTGACCCTAGGCAGGTAAATCAGCCTAGGGTTAGGGAAGGTCCCAAGGAAAAAGGGGTGGAGACAGCCATGTTGTGGCAGTTTTGCGCTCTCTTTGGGATGCCTTTTGCAGCTGCAGTGTGCCTGGAGCTCAGGGCTTCCTGGTTTAAGAAACCCTAACACTTGGCTCAGTAGTAACCTTTTCCATAGGCAGGTAAATCAGCCTAGGGTTAGGGAAGGTCCCAAGGAAAACGGGGTGGAGACAGCCATGTTGTGGCAGTTTTGCGCTCTCTTTGGGATGCCTTTTGCAGCTGCAGTGTGCCTGGAGCTCAGGGCTTCCTGGTTTAAGAAACCCTAACCCTAGGCTCTGTAATAACCTTTTCCGTAGGCAAGTAAACCACCTAGTGTTAAGTAAGATCCCAAGAAAAAAGGGTTGGAGACAGCCATGTTGTGGCAGTTTTGCGCTCTCTTTGGGATGCCTTTTGCAGCTGCAGTGTGCCTGGAGCTCAGGGCTTCCTGGTTTAAGAAACCCTAACCCTAGGCTCAACCCTAACCCTAACCCTAGGCAGGTAAATCAGCCCAGGGTCAGGAAAGGTCCCAAGGAAAAAGGGGTGGAGACAGCCATGTTGTGGCAGTTTTGCGCTCTCTTTGGGATGCCTTTTGCAGCTGCAGTGTGCCTGGAGCTCAGGGCTTCCTGGTTTAAGAAACCCTAACCCTAGGCTCAACCCTAACCCTAACCCTAGGCAGGTAAATCAGCCTAGGGTTAGGGAAGGTCCCAAGGAAAACGGGGTGGAGACAGCCATGTTGTGGCAGTTTTGCGCTCTCTTTGGGATGCCTTTTGCAGCTGCAGTGTGCCTTGAGCTCAGGGCTTCCTGGTTTAAGAAACCCTAACCCTAGGCTCTGTAATAACGTTTTCCATAGGCAAGTAAACCCCCTAGTGTTAAGAAAGATCCCAAGAAAAAAGGGGTGGAGACAGCCATGTTGTGGCAGTTTTGCGCTCTCTTTGGGATGCCTTTTGCAGCTGCAGTGTGCCTGGAGCTCAGGGCTTCCTGGTTTAAGAAACCCTAACCCTAGGCTCAACCCTAACCCTAACCCTAGTAGGTAAATCAGCCTAGGGTTAGGGAAGGTCCCAAGGAAAAAGGGATGGAGACAGCCATGTTATGGCAGTTTGGCGCTCTCTTTGGGATGCCTTTTGCAGCTGCAGTGTGCCCGGAGCTCAGGGCTTCCTGGTTTAAGAAAGCCTAACCCTAGGCTCAGTAATAACCTTTTCCATAGGCAGGTAAATGAGCCTAGGGTTATGGAAGGTCCCAAAGAAACAGCAGTGGAGACAGCCATGTTGTGGCAGTTTTGCGCTCTCTTTGGGATGCCTTTTGCAGCTGCAGTGTGCCTGGAGCTCAGGGCTTCCTGGTTTAAGAAACCCTAAACCTATGCTCAGTATTAACCTTTTCCATAGGGAAGTAAACCAACTAGTGTTAAGTAAGATCCCAAGGAAAAAGGGGTGGAGACAGCCATGTTGTGGCAGTTTTGCGCTCTCTTTGGGATGCCTTTTGCAGCTGCAGTGTGCCTGGAGTTCAGGGCTTCCTGGTTTAAGAAACCCTAACCCAAGACTCAGTAATAGCCTTTTCCATAGGCAGGTAAATCAGCCTAGGGTTAGGGAAGGTCCCAAGGAAACAGCAGTGGAGACAGCCATGTTGTGGCAGTTTTGCACTCTCTTTGGGATGCCTTTTGCAGCTGCAGTGTGCCTGGAGCTCAGGGCTTCCTGGTTTAAGAAACCCTAACCCTAGACTCAACCCTAACCATAACCCTAGGCAGGTAAATCATCCTAGGGTTAGGGAAGGTCCCAAGGAAAAAGGGGTGGAGACAGCCATGTTGTGGTTGTTTTTGCCCTCTTTGGGATGCCTTTTGCAGCTGCAGTGTGCCTGGAGCTCAGAGCTTTCTGGTTTAAAAAACCCTAACCCTAGGCTCTGTAATAACCTTTTCCATAGGCAGGTAAATCAGCCTAGGTTTAGGGAAAGTCCCAAGGAAGAATGGGTGGAGACAGCCATGTTGTGGCAGTTTTGCGCTCTCTTTGGGATGCCTTTTGCAGCTGCAGTGTGCCTGGAGCTCAGGGCTTCCTGGTTTAAGAAACCCTAACCCTAGGCTCTGTAATAACCTTTTCCATAGGGAAGTGAACCACCTAGTGTTAAGTAAGATCCCAAGAAAAAAGGGGTGGAGACAGCCATGTTGTGGCAGTTTTGCGCTCTCTTTGGGAGTCCTTTTGCAGCTGCAGTGTGCCTGGAGCTCAGGGCTTCCTGGTTTAAGAAACCCTAACCCTAGGCTCAACCCTAACCCTAACCCTAGGCATGTAAATCAGCCTAGGGTTAGGGAAGGTCCCAAGGAAAACGGGGTGGAGACAGCCATGTTGTGGCAGTTTTGCGCTCTCTTTGGGATGCCGTTTGCACCTGCAGTGTGCCTTGAGCTCAGGGCTTCCTGGTTTAAGAAACCCTAACCCTAGGCTCTGTAATAACGTTTTCCATAGGCAAGTAAACCCCCTAGTGTTAAGAAAGATCCCAAGAAAAAAGGGGTGGAGACAGCCATGTTGTGGCAGTTTTGCGCTCTCTTTGGGATGCCTTTTGCAGCTGCAGTGTGCCTGGAGCTCAGGGCTTCCTGGTTTAAGAAACCCTAACCCTAGGCTCAACCCTAACCCTAACCCTAGGCAGGTAAATCAACCTAGGTTTAGGAAGGTCCCAAGGAAAAAGGGGTGGAGACAGCCATGTTGTGGTTGTTTTTGCCCTCTTTGGGATGCCTTTTGCAGCTGCAGTGTTCCTGGAGCTCAGAGCTTTCTGGTTTAGAAAACCCTAACCCTAGGCTCTGTAATAACCTTTTCCATAGGCAGGTAAATCAGCCTAGGGTTAGGGAAAGTCCCAAGGAAGAATGGGTGGAGACAGCCATGTTGTGGCAGTTTTGCGCACTCTTTGGGATGCCTTTTGCAGCTGCAGTGTGCCTGGAGCTCAGGGCTTCCTGGTTTAAAAAACCCTAACCCTAGGCTCAACCCTAACCCTAACCCTAGTAGGTAAATCAGCCTAGGGTTAGGGAAGGTCCCAAGGAAAAAGGGATGGAGACAGCCATGTTATGGCAGTTTTGCGCTCTCTTTGGGATGCCTTTTGCAGCTGCAGTGTGCCTGGAGCTCAGGGCTTCCTGGTTTAAGAAAGCCTAACCCTAGGCTCAGTAATAACCTTTTCCATAGGCAGGTAAATGAGCCTAGGGTTATGGAAGGTCCCAAAGAAACAGCAGTGGAGACAGCCATGTTGTGGCAGTTTTGCGCTCTCTTTGGCATGCCTTTTGCAGCTGCAGTGTGCCTGGAGCTCAGGGCTTCCTGGTTTAAGAAACCCTAACCCTATGCTCAGTATTAACCTTTTCCATAGGGAAGTAAACCAACTAGTGTTAAGTAAGATCCCAAGGAAAAAGCGGTGGAGACAGCCATGTTGTGGCAGTTTTGCGCTCTCTTTGGGATGCCTTTTGCAGCTGCAGTGTGCCTGGAGTTCAGGGCTTCCTGGTTTAAGAAACCCTAACCCAAGACTCAGTAATAGCCTTTTCCATAGGCAGGTAAATCAGCCTAGGGTTAGGGAAGGTCCCAAGGAAACAGCAGTGGAGACAGCCATGTTGTGGCAGTTTTGCACTCTCTTTGGGATGCCTTTTGCAGCTGCAGTGTGCCTGGAGCTCAGGGCTTCCTGGTTTAAGAAACCCTAACCCTAGACTCAACCCTAACCCTAACCCTAGGCAGGTAAATCAGCCTAGGGTTAGGGAAGGTCCCAAGGCAGAATGGGTGGAGACAGCCATATTGTGGCAGTTTTGCGCTCTCTTTGGGATGCCTTTTGCAGCTGCAGTGTGCCTGGAGCTCAGGGCTTCCTGGTTTAAAAAACCCTCTCCATCGGCTCAGTAATAACCTTTTCCTTAGGCAGGTAAATCAGCCTAGGGTTAGGGAAGGTCCCAAGGAAAACGGGGTGGAGACAGCCATGTTGTGGCAGTTTTGCGCTCTCTTTGGGATGCCTTTTGCAGCTGCAGTGTGCCTGGAGCTCAGGGCTTCCTGGTTTAAGAAACCCTAACCCTAGGCTCTGTAATAACCTTTTCCATAGGGAAGTAAACCACCTAGTGTTAAGTAAGATCCCAAAGAAACAGCAGAGGAGACAGCCATGTTGTGGCAGTTTTGCGCTCTCTTTGGGATGCCTTTTGCAGCTGCAGTGTGCCTGGAGCTCAGGGCTTCCTGGTTTAAAAAAACCCTAACCCTAGGCTCTGTAATAAACTTTTCCATAGGCAGGTAAATCAGCCTAGGGTTAGGGAAGGTCCCAAGGAAAACGGGGTGGAGACAGCCATGTTGTGGCAGTTTTGCGCTCTCTTTGGGATGCCTTTTGCAGCTGCAGTGTGCCTGGAGCTCAGGGCTTCCTGGTTTAAGAAACCCTAACCCTAGGCTCAACCCTAACCCTAACCCTAGGCAGGTAAATCAACCTAGGTTTAAGAAGGTCCCAAGGAAAAAGGGGTGGAGACAGCCATGTTGTGGTTGTTTTTGCCCTCTTTGGGATGCCTTTTGCAGCTGCAGTGTGCCTGGAGCTCAGAGCTTTCTGGTTTAAAAAACCCTAACCCTAGGCTCTGTAATAACCTTTTCCATAGGCAGGTAAATCAGCCTAGGGTTAGGGAAAGTCCCAAGGAAGAATGGGTGGAGACAGCCATGTTGTGGCAGTTTTGCGCTCTC
Organism: Calcarius lapponicus; assembly: GCA_039654755.1. Classification (NCBI taxonomy): domain Eukaryota; kingdom Metazoa; phylum Chordata; class Aves; order Passeriformes; family Fringillidae; genus Calcarius; species Calcarius lapponicus. The sequence goes on along the minus strand of JBBFKN010000108.1, from coordinate 159,921 downwards.
TTTGGGATGCCTTTTGCAGCTGCAGTGTGCCTGGAGCTCAGGGCTTCCTGGTTTAAGAAACCCTAACCCTAGGCTCTGTAATAACCTTTTCCATAGGGAAGTAAACCACCTAGTGTTAAGTAAGATCCCAAGAAAAAAGGGGTGGAGACAGCCATGTTGTGGCAGTTTTGCGCTCTCTTTGGGATGCCTTTTGCAGCTGCAGTGTGCCTGGAGCTCAGGGCTTCCTGGTTTAAGAAACCCTAACCCTAGGCTCAACCCTAACCCTAACCCTAGGCAGGTAAATCAGCCTAGGGTTAGGGAAGGTCCCAAGGAAAACGGGGTGGAGACAGCCATGTTGTGGCAGTTTTGCGCTCTCTTTGGGATGCCTTTTGCAGCTGCAGTGTGCCTGGAGCTCAGGGCTTCCTGGTTTAAGAAAGCCTAACCCTAGGCTCAGTAATAACCTTTTCCATAGGCAGGTAAATGAGCCTAGGGTTATGGAAGGTCCCAAAGAAACAGCAGTGGAGACAGCCATGTTGTGGCAGTTTTGCGCTCTCTTTGGGATGCCTTTTGCAGCTGCAGTGTGCCTGGAGCTCAGGGCTTCCTGGTTTAAGAAACCCTAACCCTATGCTCAGTATTAACCTTTTCCATAGGGAAGTAAACCAACTAGTGTTAAGTAAGATCCCAAGGAAAAACGGGTGGAGACAGCCATGTTGTGGCAGTTTTGCGCTCTCTTTGGGATGCCTTTTGCAGCTGCAGTGTGCCTGGAGTTCAGGGCTTCCTGGTTTAAGAAACCCTAACCCAAGACTCAGTAATAGCCTTTTCCATAGGCAGGTAAATCAGCCTAGGGTTAGGGAAGGTCCCAAGGAAACAGCAGTGGAGACAGCCATGTTGTGGCAGTTTTGCACTCTCTTTGGGATGCCTTTTGCAGCTGCAGTGTGCCTGGAGCTCAGGGCTTCCTGGTTTAAGAAACCCTAACCCCTAGACTCAACCCTAACCATAACCCTAGGCAGGTAAATCATCCTAGGGTTAGGGAAGGTCCCAAGGAAAAAGGGGTGGAGACAGCCATGTTGTGGCAGTTTTGCGCTCTCTTTGGGATGCCTTTTGCAGCTGCAGTGTGCCTGGAGCTCAGGGCTTCCTGGTTTAAGAAACCCTAACCCTAGGCTCAACCCTAACCCTAACCCTAGGCAGGTAAATCAGCCTAGGGTTAGGGAAGGTCCCAAGGCAGAATGGGTGGAGACAGCCATGTTGTGGCAGTTTTGCGCTCTCTTTGGGATGCCTTTTGCAGCTGCAGTGTGCCTGGAGCTCAGGGCTTCCTGGTTTAAAAAACCCTCTCCATCGGCTCAGTAATAACCTTTTCCTTAGGCAGGTAAATCAGCCTAGGGTTAAGTAAGGTCCCAAGGAAAAAGGGGTGGAGACAGCCATGTTGTGGCAGTTTTGCGCTCTCTTTGGGATGCCTTTTGCAGCTGCAGTGTGCCTGGAGCTCAGGGCTTCCTGGTTTAAGAAACCCTAACCCTAGGCTCTGTAATAACCTTTTCCATAGGGAAGTAAACCACCTAGTGTTAAGTAAGATCCCAAAGAAACAGCAGAGGAGACAGCCATGTTGTGGCAGTTTTGCGCTCTCTTTGGGATGCCTTTTGCAGCTGCAGTGTGCCTGGAGCTCAGGGCTTCCTGGTTTAAAAAACCCTAACCCTAGGCTCTGTAATAAACTTTTCCATAGGCAGGTAAATCAGCCTAGGGTTAGGGAAGGTCCCAAGGAAAACGGGGTGGAGACAGCCATGTTGTGGCAGTTTTGCGCTCTCTTTGGGATGCCTTTTGCAGCTGCAGTGTGCCTGGAGCTCAGGGCTTCCTGGTTTAAGAAACCCTAACCCTAGGCTCAACCCTAACCCTAACCCTAGGCAGGTAAATCAACCTAGGTTTAGGAAGGTCCCAAGGAAAAAGGGGTGGAGACAGCCATGTTGTGGTTGTTTTTGCCCTCTTTGGGATGCCTTTTGCAGCTGCAGTGTGCCTGGAGCTCAGAGCTTTCTGGTTTAAAAAACCCTAACCCTAGGCTCTGTAATAACCTTTTCCATAGGCAGGTAAATCAGCCTAGGGTTAGGGAAAGTCCCAAGGAAGAATGGGTGGAGACAGCCATGTTGTGGCAGTTTTGCGCACTCTTTGGGATGCCTTTTGCAGCTGCAGTGTGCCTGGAGCTCAGGGCTTCCTGGTTTAAGAAACCCTAACCCTAGGCTCTGTAATAACCTTTTCCATAGGGAAGTAAAACACCTAGTGTTAAGTAAGATCCCAAGAAAAAAGGGGTGGAGACAGCCATGTTGTGGCAGTTTTGCGCTCTCTTTGGGATGCCTTTTGCAGCTGCAGTGTGCCTGGAGCTCAGGGCTTCCTGGTTTAAGAAACCCTAACCCTAGGCTCAACCCTAACCCTAACCCTAGGCAGGTAAATCAGCCTAGGGTTAGGGAAGGTCCCAAGGAAAAAGGGATGGAGACAGCCATGTTATGGCAGTTTTGCGCTCTCTTTGGGATGCCTTTTGCAGCTGCAGTGTGCCTGGAGCTCAGGGCTTCCTGGTTTAAGAAAGCCTAACCCTAGGCTCAGTAATAACCTTTTCCATAGGCAGGTAAATCAGCCTAGGGTTAGGGAAGGTCCCAAGGAAAACGGGGTGGAGACAGCCATGTTGTGGCAGTTTTGCGCTCTCTTTTGGATGCCTTTTGCAGCTGCAGTGTGCCTGGAGCTCAGGGCTTCCTGGTTTAAGAAAGCCTAACCCTAGGCTCAGTAATAACCTTTTCCATAGGCAGGTAAATGAGCCTAGGGTTATGGAAGGTCCCAAAGAAACAGCAGTGGAGACAGCCATGTTGTGGCAGTTTTGCGCTCTCTTTGGGATGCCTTTTGCAGCTGCAGTGTGCCTGGAGCTCAGGGCTTCCTGGTTTAAGAAACCCTAACCCTATGCTCAGTATTAACCTTTTCCATAGGGTAGTAAACCAACTAGTGTTAAGTAAGATCCCAAGGAAAAAGGGGTGGAGACAGCCATGTTGTGGCAGTTTTGCGCTCTCTTTGGGATGCCTTTTGCAGCTGCAGTGTGCCTGGAGTTCAGGGCTTCCTGGTTTAAGAAACCCTAACCCAAGACTCAGTAATAGCCTTTTCCATAGGCAGGTAAATCAGCCTAGGGTTAGGGAAGGTCCCAAGGAAACAGCAGTGGAGACAGCCATGTTGTGGCAGTTTTGCACTCTCTTTGGGATGCCTTTTGCAGCTGCAGTGTGCCTGGAGCTCAGGGCTTCCTGGTTTAAGAAACCCTAACCCTAGACTCAGTATTAACCTTTTCCATAGGGAAGTAAACCAACTAGTGTTAAGTAAGATCCCAAGGAAAAAGGGGTGGAGACAGCCATGTTGTGGCAGTTTTGCGCTCTCTTTGGGATGCCTTTTGCAGCTGCAGTGTGCCTGGAGTTCAGGGCTTCCTGGTTTAAGAAACCCTAACCCAAGACTCAGTAATAGCCTTTTCCATAGGCAGGTAAATCAGCCTAGGGTTAGGGAAGGTCCCAAGGAAACAGCAGTGGAGACAGCCATGTTGTGGCAGTTTTGCACTCTCTTTGGGATGCCTTTTGCAGCTGCAGTGTGCCTGGAGCTCAGGGCTTCCTGGTTTAAGAAACCCTAACCCTAGGCTCAACCCTAACCCTAACCCTAGGCAGGTAAATCAGCCTAGGGTTAGGGAAGGTCCCAAGGCAGAATGGGTGGAGACAGCCATGTTGTGGCAGTTTTGCGCTCTCTTTGGGATGCCTTTTGCAGCTGCAGTGTGCCTGGAGCTCAGGGCTTCCTGGTTTAAAAAACCCTCTCCATCGGCTCAGTAATAACCTTTTCCTTAGGCAGGTAAATCAGCCTAGGGTTAAGTAAGGTCCCAAGGAAAAAGGGGTGGAGACAGCCATGTTGTGGCAGTTTTGCGCTCTCTTTGGGATGCCTTTTGCAGCTGCAGTGTGCCTGGAGCTCAGGGCTTCCTGGTTTAAGAAACCCTAACCCTAGGCTCTGTAATAACCTTTTCCATAGGGAAGTAAACCACCTAGTGTTAAGTAAGATCCCAAAGAAACAGCAGAGGAGACAGCCATGTTGTGGCAGTTTTGCGCTCTCTTTGGGATGCCTTTTGCAGCTGCAGTGTGCCTGGAGCTCAGGGCTTCCTGGTTTAAAAAACCCTAACCCTAGGCTCTGTAATAAACTTTTCCATAGGCAGGTAAATCAGCCTAGGGTTAGGGAAGGTCCCAAGGAAAACGGGGTGGAGACAGCCATGTTGTGGCAGTTTTGCGCTCTCTTTGGGATGCCTTTTGCAGCTGCAGTGTGCCTGGAGCTCAGGGCTTCCTGGTTTAAGAAACCCTAACCCTAGGCTCAACCCTAACCCTAACCCTAGGCAGGTAAATCAACCTAGGTTTAGGAAGGTCCCAAGGAAAAAGGGGTGGAGACAGCCATGTTGTGGTTGTTTTTGCCCTCTTTGGGATGCCTTTTGCAGCTGCAGTGTGCCTGGAGCTCAGAGCTTTCTGGTTTAAAAAACCCTAACCCTAGGCTCTGTAATAACCTTTTCCATAGGCAGGTAAATCAGCCTAGGGTTAGGGAAAGTCCCAAGGAAGAATGGGTGGAGACAGCCATGTTGTGGCAGTTTTGCGCACTCTTTGGGATGCCTTTTGCAGCTGCAGTGTGCCTGGAGCTCAGGGCTTCCTGGTTTAAGAAACCCTAACCCTAGGCTCTGTAATAACCTTTTCCATAGGGAAGTAAAACACCTAGTGTTAAGTAAGATCCCAAGAAAAAAGGGGTGGAGACAGCCATGTTGTGGCAGTTTTGCGCTCTCTTTGGGATGCCTTTTGCAGCTGCAGTGTGCCTGGAGCTCAGGGCTTCCTGGTTTAAGGAACCCTAACCCTAGGCTCAACCCTAACCCTAACCCTAGGCAGGTAAATCAGCCTAGGGTTAGGGAAGGTCCCAAGGAAAACGGGGTGGAGACAGCCATGTTGTGGCAGTTTTGCGCTCTCTTTGGGATGCCTTTTGCAGCTGCAGTGTGCCTTGAGCTCAGGGCTTCCTGGTTTAAGAAACCCTAACCCTAGTCTCTGTAATAACGTTTTCCATAGGCAAGTAAACCCCCTAGTGTTAAGAAAGATCCCAAGAAAAAAGGGGTGGAGACAGCCATGTTGTGGCAGTTTTGCGCTCTCTTTGGGATGCCTTTTGCAGCTGCAGTGTGCCTGGAGCTCAGGGCTTCCTGGTTTAAGAAACCCTAACCCTAGGCTCAACCCTAACCCTAACCCTAGGCAGGTAAATCAGCCTAGGGTTAGGGAAGGTCCCAAGGAAAAAGGGATGGAGACAGCCATGTTATGGCAGTTTTGCGCTCTCTTTGGGATGCCTTTTGCAGCTGCAGTGTGCCTGGAGCTCAGGGCTTCCTGGTTTAAGAAAGCCTAACCCTAGGCTCAGTAATAACCTTTTCCATAGGCAGGTAAATCAGCCTAGGGTTAGGGAAGGTCCCAAGGAAAACGGGGTGGAGACAGCCATGTTGTGGCAGTTTTGCGCTCTCTTTGGGATGCCTTTTGCAGCTGCAGTGTGCCTGGAGCTCAGGGCTTCCTGGTTTAAGAAAGCCTAACCCTAGGCTCAGTAATAACCTTTTCCATAGGCAGGTAAATGAGCCTAGGGTTATGGAAGGTCCCAAAGAAACAGCAGTGGAGACAGCCATGTTGTGGCAGTTTTGCGCTCTCTTTGGGATGCCTTTTGCAGCTGCAGTGTGCCTGGAGCTCAGGGCTTCCTGGTTTAAGAAACCCTAACCCTATGCTCAGTATTAACCTTTTCCATAGGGAAGTAAACCAACTAGTGTTAAGTAAGATCCCAAGGAAAAAGGGGTGGAGACAGCCATGTTGTGGCAGTTTTGCGCTCTCTTTGGGATGCCTTTTGCAGCTGCAGTGTGCCTGGAGTTCAGGGCTTCCTGGTTTAAGAAACCCTAACCCAAGACTCAGTAATAGCCTTTTCCATAGGCAGGTAAATCAGCCTAGGGTTAGGGAAGGTCCCAAGGAAACAGCAGTGGAGACAGCCATGTTGTGGCAGTTTTGCACTCTCTTTGGGATGCCTTTTGCAGCTGCAGTGTGCCTGGAGCTCAGGGCTTCCTGGTTTAAGAAACCCTAACCCTAGACTCAACCCTAACCATAACCCTAGGCAGGTAAATCATCCTAGGGTTAGGGAAGGTCCCAAGGAAAAAGGGGTGGAGACAGCCATGTTGTGGCAGTTTTGCGCTCTCTTTGGGATGCCTTTTGCAGCTGCAGTGTGCCTGGAGCTCAGGGCTTCCTGGTTTAAGAAACCCTAACCCTAGGCTCAACCCTAACCCTAACCCTAGGCAGGTAAATCAGCCTAGGGTTAGGGAAGGTCCCAAGGCAGAATGGGTGGAGACAGCCATGTTGTGGCAGTTTTGCGCTCTCTTTGGGATGCCTTTTGCAGCTGCAGTGTGCCTGGAGCTCAGGGCTTCCTGGTTTAAAAAACCCTCTCCATCGGCTCAGTAATAACCTTTTCCTTAGGCAGGTAAATCAGCCTAGGGTTAAGTAAGGTCCCAAGGAAAAAGGGGTGGAGACAGCCATGTTGTGGCAGTTTTGCGCTCTCTTTGGGATGCCTTTTGCAGCTGCAGTGTGCCTGGAGCTCAGGGCTTCCTGGTTTAAGAAACCCTAACCCTAGGCTCTGTAATAACCTTTTCCATAGGGAAGTAAACCACCTAGTGTTAAGTAAGATCCCAAAGAAACAGCAGAGGAGACAGCCATGTTGTGGCAGTTTTGCGCTCTCTTTGGGATGCCTTTTGCAGCTGCAGTGTGCCTGGAGCTCAGGGCTTCCTGGTTTAAAAAACCCTAACCCTAGGCTCTGTAATAAACTTTTCCATAGGCAGGTAAATCAGCCTAGGGTTAGGGAAGGTCCCAAGGAAAACGGGGTGGAGACAGCCATGTTGTGGCAGTTTTGCGCTCTCTTTGGGATGCCTTTTGCAGCTGCAGTGTGCCTGGAGCTCAGGGCTTCCTGGTTTAAGAAACCCTAACCCTAGGCTCAACCCTAACCCTAACCCTAGGCAGGTAAATCAACCTAGGTTTAGGAAGGTCCCAAGGAAAAAGGGGTGGAGACAGCCATGTTGTGGTTGTTTTTGCCCTCTTTGGGATGCCTTTTGCAGCTGCAGTGTGCCTGGAGCTCAGAGCTTTCTGGTTTAAAAAACCCTAACCCTAGGCTCTGTAATAACCTTTTCCATAGGCAGGTAAATCAGCCTAGGGTTAGGGAAAGTCCCAAGGAAGAATGGGTGGAGACAGCCATGTTGTGGCAGTTTTGCGCACTCTTTGGGATGCCTTTTGCAGCTGCAGTGTGCCTGGAGCTCAGGGCTTCCTGGTTTAAGAAACCCTAACCCTAGGCTCTGTAATAACCTTTTCCATAGGGAAGTAAACCACCTAGTGTTAAGTAAGATCCCAAGAAAAAAGGGTTGGAGACAGCCATGTTGTGGCAGTTTTGCGCTCTCTTTGGGATGCCTTTTGCAGCTGCAGTGTGCCTGGAGCTCAGGGCTTCCTGGTTTAAGAAACCCTAACCCTAGGCTCAACCCTAACCCTAACCCTAGGCAGGTAAATCAGCCTAGGGTTAGGGAAGGTCCCAAGGAAAACGGGGTGGAGACAGCCATGTTGTGGCAGTTTTGCGCTCTCTTTGGGATGCCTTTTGCAGCTGCAGTGTGCCTTGAGCTCAGGGCTTCCTGGTTTAAGAAACCCTAACCCTAGGCTCTGTAATAACGTTTTCCATAGGCAAGTAAACCCCCTAGTGTTAAGAAAGATCCCAAGAAAAAAGGGGTGGAGACAGCCATGTTGTGGCAGTTTTGCGCTCTCTTTGGGATGCCTTTTGCAGCTGCAGTGTGCCTGGAGCTCAGGGCTTCCTGGTTTAAGAAACCCTAACCCTAGGCTCAACCCTAACCCTAACCCTAGGCAGGTAAATCAGCCTAGGGTTAGGGAAGGTCCCAAGGAAAAAGGGATGGAGACAGCCATGTTATGGCAGTTTTGCGCTCTCTTTGGGATGCCTTTTGCAGCTGCAGTGTGCCTGGAGCTCAGGGCTTCCTGGTTTAAGAAAGCCTAACCCTAGGCTCAGTAATAACCTTTTCCATAGGCAGGTAAATGAGCCTAGGGTTATGGAAGGTCCCAAAGAAACAGCAGTGGAGACAGCCATGTTGTGGCAGTTTTGCGCTCTCTTTGGGATGCCTTTTGCAGCTGCAGTGTGCCTGGAGCTCAGGGCTTCCTGGTTTAAGAAACCCTAACCCTATGCTCAGTATTAACCTATTCCATAGGGAAGTAAACCAACTAGTGTTAAGTAAGATCCCAAGGAAAAAGGGGTGGAGACAGCCATGTTGTGGCAGTTTTGCGCTCTCTTTGGGATGCCTTTTGCAGCTGCAGTGTGCCTGGAGTTCAGGGCTTCCTGGTTTAAGAAACCCTAACCCAAGACTCAGTAATAGCCTTTTCCATAGGCAGGTAAATCAGCCTAGGGTTAGGGAAGGTCCCAAGGAAACAGCAGTGGAGACAGCCATGTTGTGGCAGTTTTGCACTCTCTTTGGGATGCCTTTTGCAGCTGCAGTGTGCCTGGAGCTCAGGGCTTCCTGGTTTAAGAAACCCTAACCCTAGACTCAACCCTAACCATAACCCTAGGCAGGTAAATCATCCTAGGGTTAGGGAAGGTCCCAAGGAAAAAGGGGTGGAGACAGCCATGTTGTGGCAGTTTTGCGCTCTCTTTGGGATGCCTTTTGCAGCTGCAGTGTGCCTGGAGCTCAGGGCTTCCTGGTTTAAGAAACCCTAACCCTAGGCTCAACCCTAACCCTAACCCTAGGCAGGTAAATCAGCCTAGGGTTAGGGAAGGTCCCAAGGCAGAATGGGTGGAGACAGCCATGTTGTGGCAGTTTTGCGCTCTCTTTGGGATGCCTTTTGCAGCTGCAGTGTGCCTGGAGCTCAGGGCTTCCTGGTTTAAAAAACCCTCTCCATCGGCTCAGTAATACCCTTTTCCTTAGGCAGGTAAATCAGCCTAGGGTTAAGTAAGGTCCCAAGGAAAAAGGGGTGGAGACAGCCATGTTGTGGCAGTTTTGCGCTCTCTTTGGGATGCCTTTTGCAGCTGCAGTGTGCCTGGAGCTCAGGGCTTCCTGGTTTAAGAAACCCTAACCCTAGGCTCTGTAATAACCTTTTCCATAGGGAAGTAAACCACCTAGTGTTAAGTAAGATCCCAAAGAAACAGCAGAGGAGACAGCCATGTTGTGGCAGTTTTGCGCTCTCTTTGGGATGCCTTTTGCAGCTGCAGTGTGCCTGGAGCTCAGGGCTTCCTGGTTTAAAAAACCCTAACCCTAGGCTCTGTAATAAACTTTTCCATAGGCAGGTAAATCAGCCTAGGGTTAGGGAAGGTCCCAAGGAAAACGGGGTGGAGACAGCCATGTTGTGGCAGTTTTGCGCTCTCTTTGGGATGCCTTTTGCAGCTGCAGTGTGCCTGGAGCTCAGGGCTTCCTGGTTTAAGAAACCCTAACCCTAGGCTCAACCCTAACCCTAACCCTAGGCAGGTAAATCAGCCTAGGGTTAGGGAAGGTCCCAAGGAAAAAGGGGTGGAGACAGCCATGTTGTGGCAGTTTTGCGCTCTCTTTGGGATGCCTTTTGCAGCTGCAGTGTGCCTGGAGCTCAGGGCTTCCTGGTTTAAGAAACCCTAACACTTGGCTCAGTAGTAACCTTTTCCATAGGCAGGTAAATCAGCCTAGGGTTAGGGAAGGTCCCAAGGAAAAAGGGGTGGAGACAGCCATGTTGTGGCAGTTTTGCGCTCTCTTTGGGATGCCTTTTGCAGCTGCAGTGTGCCTGGAGCTCAGGGCTTCCTGGTTTAAGAAACCCTAACCCTAGGCTCAACCCTAACCCTAACCCTAGGCAGGTAAATCAGCCTAGGGTTAGGGAAGGTCCCAAGGCAGAATGGGTGGAGACAGCCATGTTGTGGCAGTTTTGCGCTCTCTTTGGGATGCCTTTTGCAGCTGCAGTGTGCCTGGAGCTCAGGGCTTCCTGGTTTAAAAAACCCTCTCCATCGGCTCAGTAATAACCTTTTCCTTAGGCAGGTAAATCAGCCTAGGGTTAAGTAAGGTCCCAAGGAAAAAGGGGTGGAGACAGCCATGTTGTGGCAGTTTTGCGCTCTCTTTGGGATGCCTTTTGCAGCTGCAGTGTGCCTGGAGCTCAGGGCTTCCTGGTTTAAGAAACCCTAACCCTAGGCTCTGTAATAACCTTTTCCATAGGGAAGTAAACCACCTAGTGTTAAGTAAGATCCCAAAGAAACAGCAGAGGAGACAGCCATGTTGTGGCAGTTTTGCGCTCTCTTTGGGATGCCTTTTGCAGCTGCAGTGTGCCTGGAGCTCAGGGCTTCCTGGTTTAAAAAACCCTAACCCTAGGCTCTGTAATAAACTTTTCCATAGGCAGGTAAATCAGCCTAGGGTTAGGGAAGGTCCCAAGGAAAACGGGGTGGAGACAGCCATGTTGTGGCAGTTTTGCGCTCTCTTTGGGATGCCTTTTGCAGCTGCAGTGTGCCTGGAGCTCAGGGCTTCCTGGTTTAAGAAACCCTAACCCTAGGCTCAACCCTAACCCTAACCCTAGGCAGGTAAATCAACCTAGGTTTAGGAAGGTCCCAAGGAAAAAGGGGTGGAGACAGCCATGTTGTGGTTGTTTTTGCCCTCTTTGGGATGCCTTTTGCAGCTGCAGTGTGCCTGGAGCTCAGAGCTTTCTGGTTTAAAAAACCCTAACCCTAGGCTCTGTAATAACCTTTTCCATAGGCAGGTAAATCAGCCTAGGGTTAGGGAAAGTCCCAAGGAAGAATGGGTGGAGACAGCCATGTTGTGGCAGTTTTGCGCACTCTTTGGGATGCCTTTTGCAGCTGCAGTGTGCCTGGAGCTCAGGGCTTCCTGGTTTAAGAAACCCTAACCCTAGGCTCTGTAATAACCTTTTCCATAGGGAAGTAAACCACCTAGTGTTAAGTAAGATCCCAAGAAAAAAGGGTTGGAGACAGCCATGTTGTGGCAGTTTTGCGCTCTCTTTGGGATGCCTTTTGCAGCTGCAGTGTGCCTGGAGCTCAGGGCTTCCTGGTTTAAGAAACCCTAACCCTAGGCTCAACCCTAACCCTAACCCTAGGCAGGTAAATCAGCCTAGGGTTAGGGAAGGTCCCAAGGAAAACGGGGTGGAGACAGCCATGTTGTGGCAGTTTTGCGCTCTCTTTGGGATGCCTTTTGCAGCTGCAGTGTGCCTTGAGCTCAGGGCTTCCTGGTTTAAGAAACCCTAACCCTAGGCTCTGTAATAACGTTTTCCATAGGCAAGTAAACCCCCTAGTGTTAAGAAAGATCCCAAGAAAAAAGGGGTGGAGACAGCCATGTTGTGGCAGTTTTGCGCTCTCTTTGGGATGCCTTTTGCAGCTGCAGTGTGCCTGGAGCTCAGGGCTTCCTGGTTTAAGAAACCCTAACCCTAGGCTCAACCCTAACCCTAACCCTAGGCAGGTAAATCAGCCTAGGGTTAGGGAAGGTCCCAAGGAAAAAGGGATGGAGACAGCCATGTTATGGCAGTTTTGCGCTCTCTTTGGGATGCCTTTTGCAGCTGCAGTGTGCCTGGAGCTCAGGGCTTCCTGGTTTAAGAAAGCCTAACCCTAGGCTCAGTAATAACCTTTTCCATAGGCAGGTAAATGAGCCTAGGGTTATGGAAGGTCCCAAAGAAACAGCAGTGGAGACAGCCATGTTGTGGCAGTTTTGCGCTCTCTTTGGGATGCCTTTTGCAGCTGCAGTGTGCCTGGAGCTCAGGGCTTCCTGGTTTAAGAAACCCTAACCCTATGCTCAGTATTAACCTATTCCATAGGGAAGTAAACCAACTAGTGTTAAGTAAGATCCCAAGGAAAAAGGGGTGGAGACAGCCATGTTGTGGCAGTTTTGCGCTCTCTTTGGGATGCCTTTTGCAGCTGCAGTGTGCCTGGAGTTCAGGGCTTCCTGGTTTAAGAAACCCTAACCCAAGACTCAGTAATAGCCTTTTCCATAGGCAGGTAAATCAGCCTAGGGTTAGGGAAGGTCCCAAGGAAACAGCAGTGGAGACAGCCATGTTGTGGCAGTTTTGCACTCTCTTTGGGATGCCTTTTGCAGCTGCAGTGTGCCTGGAGCTCAGGGCTTCCTGGTTTAAGAAACCCTAACCCTAGACTCAACCCTAACCATAACCCTAGGCAGGTAAATCATCCTAGGGTTAGGGAAGGTCCCAAGGAAAAAGGGGTGGAGACAGCCATGTTGTGGCAGTTTTGCGCTCTCTTTGGGATGCCTTTTGCAGCTGCAGTGTGCCTGGAGCTCAGGGCTTCCTGGTTTAAGAAACCCTAACCCTAGGCTCAACCCTAACCCTAACCCTAGGCAGGTAAATCAGCCTAGGGTTAGGGAAGGTCCCAAGGCAGAATGGGTGGAGACAGCCATGTTGTGGCAGTTTTGCGCTCTCTTTGGGATGCCTTTTGCAGCTGCAGTGTGCCTGGAGCTCAGGGCTTCCTGGTTTAAAAAACCCTCTCCATCGGCTCAGTAATACCCTTTTCCTTAGGCAGGTAAATCAGCCTAGGGTTAAGTAAGGTCCCAAGGAAAAAGGGGTGGAGACAGCCATGTTGTGGCAGTTTTGCGCTCTCTTTGGGATGCCTTTTGCAGCTGCAGTGTGCCTGGAGCTCAGGGCTTCCTGGTTTAAGAAACCCTAACCCTAGGCTCTGTAATAACCTTTTCCATAGGGAAGTAAACCACCTAGTGTTAAGTAAGATCCCAAAGAAACAGCAGAGGAGACAGCCATGTTGTGGCAGTTTTGCGCTCTCTTTGGGATGCCTTTTGCAGCTGCAGTGTGCCTGGAGCTCAGGGCTTCCTGGTTTAAAAAACCCTAACCCTAGGCTCTGTAATAAACTTTTCCATAGGCAGGTAAATCAGCCTAGGGTTAGGGAAGGTCCCAAGGAAAACGGGGTGGAGACAGCCATGTTGTGGCAGTTTTGCGCTCTCTTTGGGATGCCTTTTGCAGCTGCAGTGTGCCTGGAGCTCAGGGCTTCCTGGTTTAAGAAACCCTAACCCTAGGCTCAACCCTAACCCTAACCCTAGGCAGGTAAATCAGCCTAGGGTTAGGGAAGGTCCCAAGGAAAAAGGGGTGGAGACAGCCATGTTGTGGCAGTTTTGCGCTCTCTTTGGGATGCCTTTTGCAGCTGCAGTGTGCCTGGAGCTCAGGGCTTCCTGGTTTAAGAAACCCTAACACTTGGCTCAGTAGTAACCTTTTCCATAGGCAGGTAAATCAGCCTAGGGTTAGGGAAGGTCCCAAGGAAAAAGGGGTGGAGACAGCCATGTTGTGGCAGTTTTGCGCTCTCTTTGGGATGCCTTTTGCAGCTGCAGTGTGCCTGGAGCTCAGGGCTTCCTGGTTTAAGAAACCCTAACCCTAGGCTCTGTAATAACCTTTTCCGTAGGCAAGTAAACCACCTAGTGTTAAGTAAGATCCCAAGAAAAAAGGGTTGGAGACAGCCATGTTGTGGCAGTTTTGCGCTCTCTTTGGGATGCCTTTTGCAGCTGCAGTGTGCCTGGAGCTCAGGGCTTCCTGGTTTAAGAAACCCTAACCCTAGGCTCAACCCTAACCCTAACCCTAGGCAGGTAAATCAGCCCAGGGTCAGGAAAGGTCCCAAGGAAAAAGGGGTGGAGACAGCCATGTTGTGGCAGTTTTGCGCTCTCTTTGGGATGCCTTTTGCAGCTGCAGTGTGCCTGGAGCTCAGGGCTTCCTGGTTTAAGAAACCCTAACCCTAGGCTCAACCCTAACCCTAACCCTAGGCAGGTAAATCAACCTAGGTTTAGGAAGGTCCAAAGGAAAAAGGGGTGGAGACAGCCATGTTGTGGTTGTTTTTGCCCTCTTTGGGATGCCTTTTGCAGCTGCAGTGTGCCTGGAGCTCAGAGCTTTCTGGTTTAAAAAACCCTAACCCTAGGCTCAGTAATAACCTTTTCCATAGGCAGGTAAATCAGCCTAGGGTTAGGGAAGGTCCCAAGGAAGAATGGGTGGAGACAGCCATGTTGTGGCAGTTTTGCGCACTCTTTGGGATGCCTTTTGCAGCTGCAGTGTGCCTGGAGCTCAGGGCTTCCTGGTTTAAGAAACCCTAACCCTAGGCTCTGTAATAACCTTTTCCATAGGCAAGTAAACCACCTAGTGTTAAGTAAGATCCCAAGAAAAAAGGGGTGGAGACAGCCATGTTGTGGCAGTTTTGCGCTCTCTTTGGGATGCCTTTTGCAGCTGCAGTGTGCCTGGAGCTCAGGGCTTCCTGGTTTAAAAAACCCTAACCCTAGGCTCAACCCTAACCCTAACCCTAGGCAGGTAAATCAGCCTAGGGTTAGGGAAGGTCCCAAGGCAGAATGGGTGGAGACAGCCATGTTGTGGCAGTTTTGCGCTCTCTTTGGGATGCCTTTTGCAGCTGCAGTGTGCCTGGAGCTCAGGGCTTCCTGGTTTAAGAAACCCTAACCCTAGGCTCTCTAATACCCTTTTCCATAGGCAGGTAAATCAGCCTAGGTTTAGGGAAGGTCCCAAGGAAAAAGGGGTGGAGACAGCCATGTTGTGGCAGTTTTGCGCTCTCTTTGGGAGTCCTTTTGCAGCTGCAGTGTGCCTGGAGCTCAGGGCTTCCTGGTTTAAAAAACCCTAACCCTAGGCTCAACCCTAACCCTCACCCTAGGCAGGTAAATCAGCCTAGGGTTAGGGAAGGTCCCAAGGAAAAAGGGGTGGAGACAGCCATGTTGTGGCAGTTTTGCGCTCTCTTTGGGATGCCTTTTGCAGCTGCAGTGTGCCTGGAGCTCAGGGCTTCCTGGTTTAAAAAACCCTAACCCTAGAGTAAACCCTAACCCTAACCCTAGGCAGGTTAATCAGCCTAGGGTCAGGGAAGGTCCCAAGGAAAAAGGGGTGGAGACAGCCATGTTGTGGCAGTTTTGCGCTCTCTTTGGGATGCCTTTTGCAGCTGCAGTGTGCCTGGAGCTCAGGGCTTCCTGGTTTAAAAAACCCTAACCCTAGGCTCAACCCTAACCCTAACCCTAGGCAGGTAAATCAGCCTAGGGTTAGGGAAGGTCCCAAGGAAAAAGGGGTGGAGACAGCCATGTTGTGGCAGTTTTGCGCTCTCTTTGGGATGCCTTTTGCAGCTGCAGTGTGCCTGGAGCTCAGGGCTTCCTGGTTTAAGAAACCCTAACCCTAGGCTCTGTAATAACCTTTTCCATAGGCAAGTAAACCACCTAGTGTTAAGTAAGATCCCAAGGAAAAAGGGGTGGAGACAGCCATGTTGTGGCAGTTTTGCGCTCTCTTTGGGAGTCCTTTTGCAGCTGCAGTGTGCCTGGAGCTCAGGGCTTCCTGGTTTAAAAAACCCTAACCCTAGGCTCAACCCTAACCCTCACCCTAGGCAGGTAAATCAGCCTAGGGTTAGGGAAGGTCCCAAGGAAAATGGGGTGGAGACAGCCATGTTGTGGCAGTTTTGCGCTCTCTTTGGGATGCCTTTTGCAGCTGCAGTGTGCCTGGAGCTCAGGGCTTCCTGGTTTAAGAAACCCTAACCCTAGGCTCAACCCTAACCCTAACCCTAGGCAGGTAAATCAGCCTAGGGTTAGGGAAGGTCCCAAGGAAAAAGGGGTGGAGACAGCCATGTTGTGGCAGTTTTGCGCTCTCTTTGGGATGCCTTTTGCAGCTGCAGTGTGCCTGGAGCTCAGGGCTTCCTGGTTTAAAAAACCCTAACCCGAGGCTCAGTAATAACCTTTTCCATAGGCAGGTAAATCAGCCTAGGGTTAGGGAAAGTCCCAAGGAAGAATGGGTGGAGACAGCCATGTTGTGGCAGTTTTGCGCACTCTTTGGGATGCCTTTTGCAGCTGCAGTGTGCCTGGAGCTCAGGGCTTCCTGGTTTAAGAAACCCTAACCCTAGGCTCTGTAATAACCTTTTCCATAGGGAAGTAAAACACCTAGTGTTAAGTAAGATCCCATGAAAAAAGGGGTGGAGACAGCCATGTTGTGGCAGTTTTGCGCTCTCTTTGGGATGCCTTTTGCAGCTGCAGTGTGCCTGGAGCTCAGGGCTTCCTGGTTTAAGGAACCCTAACCCTAGGCTCAACCCTAACCCTAACCCTAGGCAGGTAAATCAGCCTAGGGTTAGGGAAGGTCCCAAGGAAAACGGGGTGGAGACAGCCATGTTGTGGCAGTTTTGCGCTCTCTTTGGGATGCCTTTTGCAGCTGCAGTGTGCCTTGAGCTCAGGGCTTCCTGGTTTAAGAAACCCTAACCCTAGTCTCTGTAATAACGTTTTCCATAGGCAAGTAAACCCCCTAGTGTTAAGAAAGATCCCAAGAAAAAAGGGGTGGAGACAGCCATGTTGTGGCAGTTTTGCGCTCTCTTTGGGATGCCTTTTGCAGCTGCAGTGTGCCTGGAGCTCAGGGCTTCCTGGTTTAAGAAACCCTAACCCTAGGCTCAACCCTAACCCTAACCCTAGGCAGGTAAATCAGCCTAGGGTTAGGGAAGGTCCCAAGGAAAAAGGGATGGAGACAGCCATGTTATGGCAGTTTTGCGCTCTCTTTGGGATGCCTTTTGCAGCTGCAGTGTGCCTGGAGCTCAGGGCTTCCTGGTTTAAGAAAGCCTAACCCTAGGCTCAGTAATAACCTTTTCCATAGGCAGGTAAATCAGCCTAGGGTTAGGGAAGGTCCCAAGGAAAACGGGGTGGAGACAGCCATGTTGTGGCAGTTTTGCGCTCTCTTTGGGATGCCTTTTGCAGCTGCAGTGTGCCTGGAGCTCAGGGCTTCCTGGTTTAAGAAAGCCTAACCCTAGGCTCAGTAATAACCTTTTCCATAGGCAGGTAAATGAGCCTAGGGTTATGGAAGGTCCCAAAGAAACAGCAGTGGAGACAGCCATGTTGTGGCAGTTTTGCGCTCTCTTTGGGATGCCTTTTGCAGCTGCAGTGTGCCTGGAGCTCAGGGCTTCCTGGTTTAAGAAACCCTAACCCTATGCTCAGTATTAACCTTTTCCATAGGGAAGTAAACCAACTAGTGTTAAGTAAGATCCCAAGGAAAAAGGGGTGGAGACAGCCATGTTGTGGCAGTTTTGCGCTCTCTTTGGGATGCCTTTTGCAGCTGCAGTGTGCCTGGAGTTCAGGGCTTCCTGGTTTAAGAAACCCTAACCCAAGACTCAGTAATAGCCTTTTCCATAGGCAGGTAAATCAGCCTAGGGTTAGGGAAGGTCCCAAGGAAACAGCAGTGGAGACAGCCATGTTGTGGCAGTTTTGCACTCTCTTTGGGATGCCTTTTGCAGCTGCAGTGTGCCTGGAGCTCAGGGCTTCCTGGTTTAAGAAACCCTAACCCTAGACTCAACCCTAACCATAACCCTAGGCAGGTAAATCATCCTAGGGTTAGGGAAGGTCCCAAGGAAAAAGGGGTGGAGACAGCCATGTTGTGGCAGTTTTGCGCTCTCTTTGGGATGCCTTTTGCAGCTGCAGTGTGCCTGGAGCTCAGGGCTTCCTGGTTTAAGAAACCCTAACCCTAGGCTCAACCCTAACCCTAACCCTAGGCAGGTAAATCAGCCTAGGGTTAGGGAAGGTCCCAAGGCAGAATGGGTGGAGACAGCCATGTTGTGGCAGTTTTGCGCTCTCTTTGGGATGCCTTTTGCAGCTGCAGTGTGCCTGGAGCTCAGGGCTTCCTGGTTTAAAAAACCCTCTCCATCGGCTCAGTAATAACCTTTTCCTTAGGCAGGTAAATCAGCCTAGGGTTAAGTAAGGTCCCAAGGAAAAAGGGGTGGAGACAGCCATGTTGTGGCAGTTTTGCGCTCTCTTTGGGATGCCTTTTGCAGCTGCAGTGTGCCTGGAGCTCAGGGCTTCCTGGTTTAAGAAACCCTAACCCTAGGCTCTGTAATAACCTTTTCCATAGGGAAGTAAACCACCTAGTGTTAAGTAAGATCCCAAAGAAACAGCAGAGGAGACAGCCATGTTGTGGCAGTTTTGCGCTCTCTTTGGGATGCCTTTTGCAGCTGCAGTGTGCCTGGAGCTCAGGGCTTCCTGGTTTAAAAAACCCTAACCCTAGGCTCTGTAATAAACTTTTCCATAGGCAGGTAAATCAGCCTAGGGTTAGGGAAGGTCCCAAGGAAAACGGGGTGGAGACAGCCATGTTGTGGCAGTTTTGCGCTCTCTTTGGGATGCCTTTTGCAGCTGCAGTGTGCCTGGAGCTCAGGGCTTCCTGGTTTAAGAAACCCTAACCCTAGGCTCAACCCTAACCCTAACCCTAGGCAGGTAAATCAACCTAGGTTTAGGAAGGTCCCAAGGAAAAAGGGGTGGAGACAGCCATGTTGTGGTTGTTTTTGCCCTCTTTGGGATGCCTTTTGCAGCTGCAGTGTGCCTGGAGCTCAGAGCTTTCTGGTTTAAAAAACCCTAACCCTAGGCTCTGTAATAACCTTTTCCATAGGCAGGTAAATCAGCCTAGGGTTAGGGAAAGTCCCAAGGAAGAATGGGTGGAGACAGCCATGTTGTGGCAGTTTTGCGCACTCTTTGGGATGCCTTTTGCAGCTGCAGTGTGCCTGGAGCTCAGGGCTTCCTGGTTTAAGAAACCCTAACCCTAGGCTCTGTAATAACCTTTTCCATAGGGAAGTAAACCACCTAGTGTTAAGTAAGATCCCAAGAAAAAAGGGTTGGAGACAGCCATGTTGTGGCAGTTTTGCGCTCTCTTTGGGATGCCTTTTGCAGCTGCAGTGTGCCTGGAGCTCAGGGCTTCCTGGTTTAAGAAACCCTAACCCTAGGCTCAACCCTAACCCTAACCCTAGGCAGGTAAATCAGCCTAGGGTTAGGGAAGGTCCCAAGGAAAACGGGGTGGAGACAGCCATGTTGTGGCAGTTTTGCGCTCTCTTTGGGATGCCTTTTGCAGCTGCAGTGTGCCTTGAGCTCAGGGCTTCCTGGTTTAAGAAACCCTAACCCTAGGCTCTGTAATAACGTTTTCCATAGGCAAGTAAACCCCCTAGTGTTAAGAAAGATCCCAAGAAAAAAGGGGTGGAGACAGCCATGTTGTGGCAGTTTTGCGCTCTCTTTGGGATGCCTTTTGCAGCTGCAGTGTGCCTGGAGCTCAGGGCTTCCTGGTTTAAGAAACCCTAACCCTAGGCTCAACCCTAACCCTAACCCTAGGCAGGTAAATCAGCCTAGGGTTAGGGAAGGTCCCAAGGAAAAAGGGATGGAGACAGCCATGTTATGGCAGTTTTGCGCTCTCTTTGGGATGCCTTTTGCAGCTGCAGTGTGCCTGGAGCTCAGGGCTTCCTGGTTTAAGAAAGCCTAACCCTAGGCTCAGTAATAACCTTTTCCATAGGCAGGTAAATGAGCCTAGGGTTATGGAAGGTCCCAAAGAAACAGCAGTGGAGACAGCCATGTTGTGGCAGTTTTGCGCTCTCTTTGGGATGCCTTTTGCAGCTGCAGTGTGCCTGGAGCTCAGGGCTTCCTGGTTTAAGAAACCCTAACCCTATGCTCAGTATTAACCTATTCCATAGGGAAGTAAACCAACTAGTGTTAAGTAAGATCCCAAGGAAAAAGGGGTGGAGACAGCCATGTTGTGGCAGTTTTGCGCTCTCTTTGGGATGCCTTTTGCAGCTGCAGTGTGCCTGGAGTTCAGGGCTTCCTGGTTTAAGAAACCCTAACCCAAGACTCAGTAATAGCCTTTTCCATAGGCAGGTAAATCAGCCTAGGGTTAGGGAAGGTCCCAAGGAAACAGCAGTGGAGACAGCCATGTTGTGGCAGTTTTGCACTCTCTTTGGGATGCCTTTTGCAGCTGCAGTGTGCCTGGAGCTCAGGGCTTCCTGGTTTAAGAAACCCTAACCCTAGACTCAACCCTAACCATAACCCTAGGCAGGTAAATCATCCTAGGGTTAGGGAAGGTCCCAAGGAAAAAGGGGTGGAGACAGCCATGTTGTGGCAGTTTTGCGCTCTCTTTGGGATGCCTTTTGCAGCTGCAGTGTGCCTGGAGCTCAGGGCTTCCTGGTTTAAGAAACCCTAACCCTAGGCTCAACCCTAACCCTAACCCTAGGCAGGTAAATCAGCCTAGGGTTAGGGAAGGTCCCAAGGCAGAATGGGTGGAGACAGCCATGTTGTGGCAGTTTTGCGCTCTCTTTGGGATGCCTTTTGCAGCTGCAGTGTGCCTGGAGCTCAGGGCTTCCTGGTTTAAAAAACCCTCTCCATCGGCTCAGTAATACCCTTTTCCTTAGGCAGGTAAATCAGCCTAGGGTTAAGTAAGGTCCCAAGGAAAAAGGGGTGGAGACAGCCATGTTGTGGCAGTTTTGCGCTCTCTTTGGGATGCCTTTTGCAGCTGCAGTGTGCCTGGAGCTCAGGGCTTCCTGGTTTAAGAAACCCTAACCCTAGGCTCTGTAATAACCTTTTCCATAGGGAAGTAAACCACCTAGTGTTAAGTAAGATCCCAAAGAAACAGCAGAGGAGACAGCCATGTTGTGGCAGTTTTGCGCTCTCTTTGGGATGCCTTTTGCAGCTGCAGTGTGCCTGGAGCTCAGGGCTTCCTGGTTTAAAAAACCCTAACCCTAGGCTCTGTAATAAACTTTTCCATAGGCAGGTAAATCAGCCTAGGGTTAGGGAAGGTCCCAAGGAAAACGGGGTGGAGACAGCCATGTTGTGGCAGTTTTGCGCTCTCTTTGGGATGCCTTTTGCAGCTGCAGTGTGCCTGGAGCTCAGGGCTTCCTGGTTTAAGAAACCCTAACCCTAGGCTCAACCCTAACCCTAACCCTAGGCAGGTAAATCAGCCTAGGGTTAGGGAAGGTCCCAAGGAAAAAGGGGTGGAGACAGCCATGTTGTGGCAGTTTTGCGCTCTCTTTGGGATGCCTTTTGCAGCTGCAGTGTGCCTGGAGCTCAGGGCTTCCTGGTTTAAGAAACCCTAACACTTGGCTCAGTAGTAACCTTTTCCATAGGCAGGTAAATCAGCCGAGGGTTAGGGAAGGTCCCAAGGAAAAAGGGGTGGAGACAGCCATGTTGTGGCAGTTTTGCGCTCTCTTTGGGATGCCTTTTGCAGCTGCAGTGTGCCTGGAGCTCAGGGCTTCCTGGTTTAAGAAACCCTAACCCTAGGCTCTGTAATAACCTTTTCCGTAGGCAAGTAAACCACCTAGTGTTAAGTAAGATCCCAAGAAAAAAGGGTTGGAGACAGCCATGTTGTGGCAGTTTTGCGCTCTCTTTGGGATGCCTTTTGCAGCTGCAGTGTGCCTGGAGCTCAGGGCTTCCTGGTTTAAGAAACCCTAACCCTAGGCTCAACCCTAACCCTAACCCTAGGCAGGTAAATCAGCCCAGGGTCAGGAAAGGTCCCAAGGAAAAAGGGGTGGAGACAGCCATGTTGTGGCAGTTTTGCGCTCTCTTTGGGATGCCTTTTGCAGCTGCAGTGTGCCTGGAGCTCAGGGCTTCCTGGTTTAAGAAACCCTAACCCTAGGCTCAACCCTAACCCTAACCCTAGGCAGGTAAATCAACCTAGGTTTAGGAAGGTCCCAAGGAAAAAGGGGTGGAGACAGCCATGTTGTGGTTGTTTTTGCCCTCTTTGGGATGCCTTTTGCAGCTGCAGTGTGCCTGGAGCTCAGAGCTTTCTGGTTTAAAAAACCCTAACCCTAGGCTCAGTAATAACCTTTTCCATAGGCAGGTAAATCAGCCTAGGGTTAGGGAAGGTCCCAAGGAAGAATGGGTGGAGACAGCCATGTTGTGGCAGTTTTGCGCACTCTTTGGGATGCCTTTTGCAGCTGCAGTGTGCCTGGAGCTCAGGGCTTCCTGGTTTAAGAAACCCTAACCCTAGGCTCTGTAATAACCTTTTCCATAGGCAAGTAAACCACCTAGTGTTAAGTAAGATCCCAAGAAAAAAGGGGTGGAGACAGCCATGTTGTGGCAGTTTTGCGCTCTCTTTGGGATGCCTTTTGCAGCTGCAGTGTGCCTGGAGCTCAGGGCTTCCTGGTTTAAAAAACCCTAACCCTAGGCTCAACCCTAACCCTAACCCTAGGCAGGTAAATCAGCCTAGGGTTAGGGAAGGTCCCAAGGCAGAATGGGTGGAGACAGCCATGTTGTGGCAGTTTTGCGCTCTCTTTGGGATGCCTTTTGCAGCTGCAGTGTGCCTGGAGCTCAGGGCTTCCTGGTTTAAGAAACCCTAACCCTAGGCTCTCTAATACCCTTTTCCATAGGCAGGTAAATCAGCCTAGGTTTAGGGAAGGTCCCAAGGAAAAAGGGGTGGAGACAGCCATGTTGTGGCAGTTTTGCGCTCTCTTTGGGAGTCCTTTTGCAGCTGCAGTGTGCCTGGAGCTCAGGGCTTCCTGGTTTAAAAAACCCTAACCCTAGGCTCAACCCTAACCCTCACCCTAGGCAGGTAAATCAGCCTAGGGTTAGGGAAGGTCCCAAGGAAAAAGGGGTGGAGACAGCCATGTTGTGGCAGTTTTGCGCTCTCTTTGGGATGCCTTTTGCAGCTGCAGTGTGCCTGGAGCTCAGGGCTTCCTGGTTTAAGAAACCCTAACCCTAGGCTCAACCCTAACCCTAACCCTAGGCAGGTAAATCAGCCTAGGGTTAGGGAAGGTCCCAAGGAAAAAGGGGTGGAGACAGCCATGTTGTGGCAGTTTTGCGCTCTCTTTGGGATGCCTTTTGCAGCTGCAGTGTGCCTGGAGCTCAGGGCTTCCTGGTTTAAAAAACCCTAACCCGAGGCTCAGTAATAACCTTTTCCATCGGGAAGTAAACCAACTAGTGTTAAGTAAGATCCCAAGGAAAAAGGGGTGGAGACAGCCATGTTGTGGCAGTTTTGCGCTCTCTTTGGGATGCCTTTTGCAGCTGCAGTGTGCCTGGAGCTCAGGGCTTCCTGGTTTAAAAAACCCTAACCCTAGAGTAAACCCTAACCCTAACCCTAGGCAGGTTAATCAGCCTAGGGTCAGGGAAGGTCCCAAGGAAAAAGGGGTGGAGACAGCCATATTGTGGCAGTTTTGCGCTCTCTTTGGGATGCCTTTTGCAGCTGCAGTGTGCCTGGAGCTCAGGGCTTCCTGGTTTAAAAAACCCTAACCCTAGGCTCAACCCTAACCCTAACCCTAGGCAGGTAAATCAGCCTAGGGTTAGGGAAGGTCCCAAGGAAAAAGGGGTGGAGACAGCCATGTTGTGGCAGTTTTGCGCTCTCTTTGGGATGCCTTTTGCAGCTGCAGTGTGCCTGGAGCTCAGGGCTTCCTGGTTTAAGAAACCCTAACCCTAGGCTCTGTAATAACCTTTTCCATAGGCAAGTAAACCACCTAGTGTTAAGTAAGATCCCAAGGAAAAAGGGGTGGAGACAGCCATGTTGTGGCAGTTTTGCGCTCTCTTTGGGAGTCCTTTTGCAGCTGCAGTGTGCCTGGAGCTCAGGGCTTCCTGGTTTAAAAAACCCTAACCCTAGGCTCAACCCTAACCCTCACCCTAGGCAGGTAAATCAGCCTAGGGTTAGGGAAGGTCCCAAGGAAAAAGGGGTGGAGACAGCCATGTTGTGGCAGTTTTGCGCTCTCTTTGGGATGCCTTTTGCAGCTGCAGTGTGCCTGGAGCTCAGGGCTTCCTGGTTTAAGAAACCCTAACCCTAGGCTCAACCCTAACCCTAACCCTAGGCAGGTAAATCAGCCTAGGGTTAGGGAAGGTCCCAAGGAAAAAGGGGTGGAGACAGCCATGTTGTGGCAGTTTTGCGCTCTCTTTGGGATGCCTTTTGCAGCTGCAGTGTGCCTGGAGCTCAGGGCTTCCTGGTTTAAAAAACCCTAACCCGAGGCTCAGTAATAACCTTTTCCATCGGGAAGTAAACCAACTAGTGTTAAGTAAGATCCCAAGGAAAAAGGGGTGGAGACAGCCATGTTGTGGCAGTTTTGCGCTCTCTTTGGGATGCCTTTTGCAGCTGCAGTGTGCCTGGAGCTCAGGGCTTCCTGGTTTAAGAAACCCTAACCCTAGGCTCTGTAATAACCTTTTCCGTAGGCAAGTAAACCACCTAGTGTTAAGTAAGATCCCAAGAAAAAAGGGTTGGAGACAGCCATGTTGTGGCAGTTTTGCGCTCTCTTTGGGATGCCTTTTGCAGCTGCAGTGTGCCTGGAGCTCAGGGCTTCCTGGTTTAAGAAACCCTAACCCTAGGCTCAACCCGAACCCTAACCCTAGGCAGGTAAATCAGCCCAGGGTCAGGAAAGGTCCCAAGGAAAAAGGGGTGGAGACAGCCATGTTGTGGCAGTTTTGCGCTCTCTTTGGGATGCCTTTTGCAGCTGCAGTGTGCCTGGAGCTCAGGGCTTCCTGGTTTAAGAAACCCTAACCCTAGGCTCAACCCTAACCCTAACCCTAGGCAGGTAAATCAACCTAGGTTTAGGAAGGTCCAAAGGAAAAAGGGGTGGAGACAGCCATGTTGTGGTTGTTTTTGCCCTCTTTGGGATGCCTTTTGCAGCTGCAGTGTGCCTGGAGCTCAGAGCTTTCTGGTTTAAAAAACCCTAACCCTAGGCTCAGTAATAACCTTTTCCATAGGCAGGTAAATCAGCCTAGGGTTAGGGAAGGTCCCAAGGAAGAATGGGTGGAGACAGCCATGTTGTGGCAGTTTTGCGCACTCTTTGGGATGCCTTTTGCAGCTGCAGTGTGCCTGGAGCTCAGGGCTTCCTGGTTTAAGAAACCCTAACCCTAGGCTCTGTAATAACCTTTTCCATCGGCAAGTAAACCACCTTGTGTTAAGTAAGATCCCAAGAAAAAAGGGGTGCAGACAGCCATGTTGTGGCAGTTTTGCGCTCTCTTTGGGATGCCTTTTGCAGCTGCAGTGTGCCTGGAGCTCAGGGCTTCCTGGTTTAAAAAACCCTAACCCTAGGCTCAACCCTAACCCTAACCCTAGGCAGGTAAATCAGCCTAGGGTTAGGGAAGGTCCCAAGGCAGAATGGGTGGAGACAGCCATGTTGTGGCAGTTTTGCGCTCTCTTTGGGATGCCTTTTGCAGCTGCAGTGTGCCTGGAGCTCAGGGCTTCCTGGTTTAAGAAACCCTAACCCTAGGCTCTCTAATACCCTTTTCCATAGGCAGGTAAATCAGCCTAGGTTTAGGGAAGGTCCCAAGGAAAAAGGGGTGGAGACAGCCATGTTGTGGCAGTTTTGCGCTCTCTTTGGGAGTCCTTTTGCAGCTGCAGTGTGCCTGGAGCTCAGGGCTTCCTGGTTTAAAAAACCCTAACCCTAGGCTCAACCCTAACCCTCACCCTAGGCAGGTAAATCAGCCTAGGGTTAGGGAAGGTCCCAAGGAAAAAGGGGTGGAGACAGCCATGTTGTGGCAGTTTTGCGCTCTCTTTGGGATGCCTTTTGCAGCTGCAGTGTGCCTGGAGCTCAGGGCTTCCTGGTTTAAAAAACCCTAACCCGAGGCTCAGTAATAACCTTTTCCATCGGGAAGTAAACCAACTAGTGTTAAGTAAGATCCCAAGGAAAAAGGGGTGCAGACAGCCATGTTGTGGCAGTTTTGCGCTCTCTTTGGGATGCCTTTTGCAGCTGCAGTGTGCCTGGAGCTCAGGGCTTCCTGGTTTAAAAAACCCTAACCCTAGAGTAAACCCTAACCCTAACCCTAGGCAGGTTAATCAGCCTAGGGTCAGGGAAGGTCCCAAGGAAAAAGGGGTGGAGACAGCCATATTGTGGCAGTTTTGCGCTCTCTTTGGGATGCCTTTTGCAGCTGCAGTGTGCCTGGAGCTCAGGGCTTCCTGGTTTAAAAAACCCTAACCCTAGGCTCAACCCTAACCCTAACCCTAGGCAGGTAAATCAGCCTAGGGTTAGGGAAGGTCCCAAGGAAAAAGGGGTGGAGACAGCCATGTTGTGGCAGTTTTGCGCTCTCTTTGGGATGCCTTTTGCAGCTGCAGTGTGCCTGGAGCTCAGGGCTTCCTGGTTTAAGAAACCCTAACCCTAGGCTCTGTAATAACCTTTTCCATAGGCAAGTAAACCACCTAGTGTTAAGTAAGATCCCAAGGAAAAAGGGGTGGAGACAGCCATGTTGTGGCAGTTTTGCGCTCTCTTTGGGAGTCCTTTTGCAGCTGCAGTGTGCCTGGAGCTCAGGGCTTCCTGGTTTAAGAAACCCTAACCCTAGGCTCAACCCTAACCCTAACCCTAGGCAGGTAAATCAACCTAGGTTTAGGAAGGTCCAAAGGAAAAAGGGGTGGAGACAGCCATGTTGTGGTTGTTTTTGCCCTCTTTGGGATGCCTTTTGCAGCTGCAGTGTGCCTGGAGCTCAGAGCTTTCTGGTTTAAAAAACCCTAACCCTAGGCTCAGTAATAACCTTTTCCATAGGCAGGTAAATCAGCCTAGGGTTAGGGAAGGTCCCAAGGAAGAATGGGTGGAGACAGCCATGTTGTGGCAGTTTTGCGCACTCTTTGGGATGCCTTTTGCAGCTGCAGTGTGCCTGGAGCTCAGGGCTTCCTGGTTTAAGAAACCCTAACCCTAGGCTCTGTAATAACCTTTTCCATCGGCAAGTAAACCACCTTGTGTTAAGTAAGATCCCAAGAAAAAAGGGGTGCAGACAGCCATGTTGTGGCAGTTTTGCGCTCTCTTTGGGATGCCTTTTGCAGCTGCAGTGTGCCTGGAGCTCAGGGCTTCCTGGTTTAAAAAACCCTAACCCTAGGCTCAACCCTAACCCTAACCCTAGGCAGGTAAATCAGCCTAGGGTTAGGGAAGGTCCCAAGGCAGAATGGGTGGAGACAGCCATGTTGTGGCAGTTTTGCGCTCTCTTTGGGATGCCTTTTGCAGCTGCAGTGTGCCTGGAGCTCAGGGCTTCCTGGTTTAAGAAACCCTAACCCTAGGCTCTCTAATACCCTTTTCCATAGGCAGGTAAATCAGCCTAGGTTTAGGGAAGGTCCCAAGGAAAAAGGGGTGGAGACAGCCATGTTGTGGCAGTTTTGCGCTCTCTTTGGGAGTCCTTTTGCAGCTGCAGTGTGCCTGGAGCTCAGGGCTTCCTGGTTTAAAAAACCCTAACCCTAGGCTCAACCCTAACCCTCACCCTAGGCAGGTAAATCAGCCTAGGGTTAGGGAAGGTCCCAAGGAAAAAGGGGTGGAGACAGCCATGTTGTGGCAGTTTTGCGCTCTCTTTGGGATGCCTTTTGCAGCTGCAGTGTGCCTGGAGCTCAGGGCTTCCTGGTTTAAGAAACCCTAACCCTAGGCTCAACCCTAACCCTAACCCTAGGCAGGTAAATCAGCCTAGGGTTAGGGAAGGTCCCAAGGAAAAAGGGGTGGAGACAGCCATGTTGTGGCAGTTTTGCGCTCTCTTTGGGATGCCTTTTGCAGCTGCAGTGTGCCTGGAGCTCAGGGCTTCCTGGTTTAAAAAACCCTAACCCGAGGCTCAGTAATAACCTTTTCCATCGGGAAGTAAACCAACTAGTGTTAAGTAAGATCCCATAGAAAAAGGGGTGCAGACAGCCATGTTGTGGCAGTTTTGCGCTCTCTTTGGGATGCCTTTTGCAGCTGCAGTGTGCCTGGAGCTCAGGGCTTCCTGGTTTAAAAAACCCTAACCCTAGAGTAAACCCTAACCCTAACCCTAGGCAGGTTAATCAGCCTAGGGTCAGGGAAGGTCCCAAGGAAAAAGGGGTGGAGACAGCCATATTGTGGCAGTTTTGCGCTCTCTTTGGGATGCCTTTTGCAGCTGCAGTGTGCCTGGAGCTCAGGGCTTCCTGGTTTAAAAAACCCTAACCCTAGGCTCAACCCTAACCCTAACCCTAGGCAGGTAAATCAGCCTAGGGTTAGGGAAGGTCCCAAGGAAAAAGGGGTGGAGACAGCCATGTTGTGGCAGTTTTGCGCTCTCTTTGGGATGCCTTTTGCAGCTGCAGTGTGCCTGGAGCTCAGGGCTTCCTGGTTTAAGAAACCCTAACCCTAGGCTCTGTAATAACCTTTTCCATAGGCAAGTAAACCACCTAGTGTTAAGTAAGATCCCAAGGAAAAAGGGGTGGAGACAGCCATGTTGTGGCAGTTTTGCGCTCTCTTTGGGAGTCCTTTTGCAGCTGCAGTGTGCCTGGAGCTCAGGGCTTCCTGGTTTAAAAAACCCTAACCCTAGGCTCAACCCTAACCCTCACCCTAGGCAGGTAAATCAGCCTAGGGTTAGGGAAGGTCCCAAGGAAAAAGGGGTGGAGACAGCCATGTTGTGGCAGTTTTGCGCTCTCTTTGGGATGCCTTTTGCAGCTGCAGTGTGCCTGGAGCTCAGGGCTTCCTGGTTTAAGAAACCCTAACCCTAGGCTCAACCCTAACCCTAACCCTAGGCAGGTAAATCAGCCTAGGGTTAGGGAAGGTCCCAAGGAAAAAGGGGTGGAGACAGCCATGTTGTGGCAGTTTTGCGCTCTCTTTGGGATGCCTTTTGCAGCTGCAGTGTGCCTGGAGCTCAGGGCTTCCTGGTTTAAAAAACCCTAACCCGAGGCTCAGTAATAACCTTTTCCATCGGGAAGTAAACCAACTAGTGTTAAGTAAGATCCCAAGGAAAAAGGGGTGGAGACAGCCATGTTGTGGCAGTTTTGCGCTCTCTTTGGGATGCCTTTTGCAGCTGCAGTGTGCCTGGAGCTCAGGGCTTCCTGGTTTAAAAAACCCTAACCCTAGAGTAAACCCTAACCCTAACCCTAGGCAGGTTAATCAGCCTAGGGTCAGGGAAGGTCCCAAGGAAAAAGGGGTGGAGACAGCCATATTGTGGCAGTTTTGCGCTCTCTTTGGGATGCCTTTTGCAGCTGCAGTGTGCCTGGAGCTCAGGGCTTCCTGGTTTAAAAAACCCTAACCCTAGGCTCAACCCTAACCCTAACCCTAGGCAGGTAAATCAGCCTAGGGTTAGGGAAGGTCCCAAGGAAAAAGGGGTGGAGACAGCCATGTTGTGGCAGTTTTGCGCTCTCTTTGGGATGCCTTTTGCAGCTGCAGTGTGCCTGGAGCTCAGGGCTTCCTGGTTTAAGAAACCCTAACCCTAGGCTCTGTAATAACCTTTTCCATAGGCAAGTAAACCACCTAGTGTTAAGTAAGATCCCAAGGAAAAAGGGGTGGAGACAGCCATGTTGTGGCAGTTTTGCGCTCTCTTTGGGAGTCCTTTTGCAGCTGCAGTGTGCCTGGAGCTCAGGGCTTCCTGGTTTAAAAAACCCTAACCCTAGGCTCAACCCTAACCCTCACCCTAGGCAGGTAAATCAGCCTAGGGTTAGGGAAGGTCCCAAGGAAAAAGGGGTGGAGACAGCCATGTTGTGGCAGTTTTGCGCTCTCTTTGGGATGCCTTTTGCAGCTGCAGTGTGCCTGGAGCTCAGGGCTTCCTGGTTTAAGAAACCCTAACCCTAGGCTCAACCCTAACCCTAACCCTAGGCAGGTAAATCAGCCTAGGGTTAGGGAAGGTCCCAAGGAAAAAGGGGTGGAGACAGCCATGTTGTGGCAGTTTTGCGCTCTCTTTGGGATGCCTTTTGCAGCTGCAGTGTGCCTGGAGCTCAGGGCTTCCTGGTTTAAAAAACCCTAACCCGAGGCTCAGTAATAACCTTTTCCATCGGGAAGTAAACCAACTAGTGTTAAGTAAGATCCCAAGGAAAAAGGGGTGGAGACAGCCATGTTGTGGCAGTTTTGCGCTCTCTTTGGGATGCCTTTTGCAGCTGCAGTGTGCCTGGAGCTCAGGGCTTCCTGGTTTAAGAAACCCTAACCCTAGGCTCAACCCTAACCCTAACCCTAGGCAGGTAAATCAGCCTAGGGTTAGGGAAGGTCCCAAGGAAAAAGGGGTGGAGACAGCCATGTTGTGGCAGTTTTGCGCTCTCTTTGGGATGCCTTTTGCAGCTGCAGTGTGCCTGGAGCTCAGGGCTTCCTGGT
The DNA here is from genome assembly GCA_039654755.1 of Calcarius lapponicus. Lineage (NCBI taxonomy): Eukaryota > Metazoa > Chordata > Aves > Passeriformes > Fringillidae > Calcarius > Calcarius lapponicus. The sequence goes on along the minus strand of JBBFKN010000108.1, from coordinate 130,206 downwards.
TTAAGAAACCCTAACCCTAGGCTCAACCCTAACCCTAACCCTAGGCAGGTAAATCAGCCTAGGGTTAGGGAAGGTCCCAAGGAAAAAGGGGTGGAGACAGCCATGTTGTGGCAGTTTTGCGCTCTCTTTGGGATGCCTTTTGCAGCTGCAGTGTGCCTGGAGCTCAGGGCTTCCTGGTTTAAAAAACCCTAACCCGAGGCTCAGTAATAACCTTTTCCATCGGGAAGTAAACCAACTAGTGTTAAGTAAGATCCCAAGGAAAAAGGGGTGGAGACAGCCATGTTGTGGCAGTTTTGCGCTCTCTTTGGGATGCCTTTTGCAGCTGCAGTGTGCCTGGAGCTCAGGGCTTCCTGGTTTAAAAAACCCTAACCCTAGGCTCAACCCTAACCCTAACCCTAGGCAGGTAAATCAGCCTAGGGTTAGGGAAGGTCCCAAGGAAAAAGGGGTGGAGACAGCCATGTTGTGGCAGTTTTGCGCTCTCTTTGGGATGCCTTTTGCAGCTGCAGTGTGCCTGGAGCTCAGGGCTTCCTGGTTTAAGAAACCCTAACCCTAGGCTCTGTAATAACCTTTTCCATAGGCAAGTAAACCACCTAGTGTTAAGTAAGATCCCAAGGAAAAAGGGGTGGAGACAGCCATGTTGTGGCAGTTTTGCGCTCTCTTTGGGAGTCCTTTTGCAGCTGCAGTGTGCCTGGAGCTCAGGGCTTCCTGGTTTAAAAAACCCTAACCCTAGGCTCAACCCTAACCCTCACCCTAGGCAGGTAAATCAGCCTAGGGTTAGGGAAGGTCCCAAGGAAAAAGGGGTGGAGACAGCCATGTTGTGGCAGTTTTGTGCTCTCTTTGGGATGCCTTTTGCAGCTGCAGTGTGCCTGGAGCTCAGGGCTTCCTGGTTTAAGAAACCCTAACCCTAGGCTCAACCCTAACCCTAACCCTAGGCAGGTAAATCAGCCTAGGGTTAGGGAAGGTCCCAAGGAAAAAGGGGTGGAGACAGCCATGTTGTGGCAGTTTTGCGCTCTCTTTGGGATGCCTTTTGCAGCTGCAGTGTGCCTGGAGCTCAGGGCTTCCTGGTTTAAAAAACCCTAACCCGAGGCTCAGTAATAACCTTTTCCATCGGGAAGTAAACCAACTAGTGTTAAGTAAGATCCCAAGGAAAAAGGGGTGGAGACAGCCATGTTGTGGCAGTTTTGCGCTCTCTTTGGGATGCCTTTTGCAGCTGCAGTGTGCCTGGAGCTCAGGGCTTCCTGGTTTAAAAAACCCTAACCCTAGGCTCTGTAATAACCTTTTCCGTAGGCAAGTAAACCACCTAGTGTTAAGTAAGATCCCAAGAAAAAAGGGTTGGAGACAGCCATGTTGTGGCAGTTTTGCGCTCTCTTTGGGATGCCTTTTGCAGCTGCAGTGTGCCTGGAGCTCAGGGCTTCCTGGTTTAAGAAACCCTAACCCTAGGCTCAACCCTAACCCTAACCCTAGGCAGGTAAATCAGCCCAGGGTCAGGAAAGGTCCCAAGGAAAAAGGGGTGGAGACAGCCATGTTGTGGCAGTTTTGCGCTCTCTTTGGGATGCCTTTTGCAGCTGCAGTGTGCCTGGAGCTCAGGGCTTCCTGGTTTAAGAAACCCTAACCCTAGGCTCAACCCTAACCCTAACCCTAGGCAGGTAAATCAACCTAGGTTTAGGAAGGTCCAAAGGAAAAAGGGGTGGAGACAGCCATGTTGTGGTTGTTTTTGCCCTCTTTGGGATGCCTTTTGCAGCTGCAGTGTGCCTGGAGCTCAGAGCTTTCTGGTTTAAAAAACCCTAACCCTAGGCTCAGTAATAACCTTTTCCATAGGCAGGTAAATCAGCCTAGGGTTAGGGAAGGTCCCAAGGAAGAATGGGTGGAGACAGCCATGTTGTGGCAGTTTTGCGCACTCTTTGGGATGCCTTTTGCAGCTGCAGTGTGCCTGGAGCTCAGGGCTTCCTGGTTTAAGAAACCCTAACCCTAGGCTCTGTAATAACCTTTTCCATAGGCAAGTAAACCACCTTGTGTTAAGTAAGATCCCAAGAAAAAAGGGGTGGAGACAGCCATGTTGTGGCAGTTTTGCGCTCTCTTTGGGATGCCTTTTGCAGCTGCAGTGTGCCTGGAGCTCAGGGCTTCCTGGTTTAAAAAACCCTAACCCTAGGCTCAACCCTAACCCTAACCCTAGGCAGGTAAATCAGCCTAGGGTTAGGGAAGGTCCCAAGGCAGAATGGGTGGAGACAGCCATGTTGTGGCAGTTTTGCGCTCTCTTTGGGATGCCTTTTGCAGCTGCAGTGTGCCTGGAGCTCAGGGCTTCCTGGTTTAAGAAACCCTAACCCTAGGCTCTCTAATACCCTTTTCCATAGGCAGGTAAATCAGCCTAGGTTTAGGGAAGGTCCCAAGGAAAAAGGGGTGGAGACAGCCATGTTGTGGCAGTTTTGCGCTCTCTTTGGGAGTCCTTTTGCAGCTGCAGTGTGCCTGGAGCTCAGGGCTTCCTGGTTTAAAAAACCCTAACCCTAGGCTCAACCCTAACCCTCACCCTAGGCAGGTAAATCAGCCTAGGGTTAGGGAAGGTCCCAAGGAAAAAGGGGTGGAGACAGCCATGTTGTGGCAGTTTTGCGCTCTCTTTGGGATGCCTTTTGCAGCTGCAGTGTGCCTGGAGCTCAGGGCTTCCTGGTTTAAGAAACCCTAACCCTAGGCTCAACCCTAACCCTAACCCTAGGCAGGTAAATCAGCCTAGGGTTAGGGAAGGTCCCAAGGAAAAAGGGGTGGAGACAGCCATGTTGTGGCAGTTTTGCGCTCTCTTTGGGATGCCTTTTGCAGCTGCAGTGTGCCTGGAGCTCAGGGCTTCCTGGTTTAAAAAACCCTAACCCGAGGCTCAGTAATAACCTTTTCCATCGGGAAGTAAACCAACTAGTGTTAAGTAAGATCCCAAGGAAAAAGGGGTGGAGACAGCCATGTTGTGGCAGTTTTGCGCTCTCTTTGGGATGCCTTTTGCAGCTGCAGTGTGCCTGGAGCTCAGGGCTTCCTGGTTTAAAAAACCCTAACCCTAGAGTAAACCCTAACCCTAACCCTAGGCATGTTAATCAGCCTAGGGTCAGGGAAGGTCCCAAGGAAAAAGGGGTGGAGACAGCCATATTGTGGCAGTTTTGCGCTCTCTTTGGGATGCCTTTTGCAGCTGCAGTGTGCCTGGAGCTCAGGGCTTCCTGGTTTAAAAAACCCTAACCCTAGGCTCAACCCTAACCCTAACCCTAGGCAGGTAAATCAGCCTAGGGTTAGGGAAGGTCCCAAGGAAAAAGGGGTGGAGACAGCCATGTTGTGGCAGTTTTGCGCTCTCTTTGGGATGCCTTTTGCAGCTGCAGTGTGCCTGGAGCTCAGGGCTTCCTGGTTTAAGAAACCCTAACCCTAGGCTCTGTAATAACCTTTTCCATAGGCAAGTAAACCACCTAGTGTTAAGTAAGATCCCAAGGAAAAAGGGGTGGAGACAGCCATGTTGTGGCAGTTTTGCGCTCTCTTTGGGAGTCCTTTTGCAGCTGCAGTGTGCCTGGAGCTCAGGGCTTCCTGGTTTAAAAAACCCTAACCCTAGGCTCAACCCTAACCCTCACCCTAGGCAGGTAAATCAGCCTAGGGTTAGGGAAGGTCCCAAGGAAAAAGGGGTGGAGACAGCCATGTTGTGGCAGTTTTGCGCTCTCTTTGGGATGCCTTTTGCAGCTGCAGTGTGCCTGGAGCTCAGGGCTTCCTGGTTTAAGAAACCCTAACCCTAGGCTCAACCCTAACCCTAACCCTAGGCAGGTAAATCAGCCTAGGGTTAGGGAAGGTCCCAAGGAAAAAGGGGTGGAGACAGCCATGTTGTGGCAGTTTTGCGCTCTCTTTGGGATGCCTTTTGCAGCTGCAGTGTGCCTGGAGCTCAGGGCTTCCTGGTTTAAAAAACCCTAACCCGAGGCTCAGTAATAACCTTTTCCATCGGGAAGTAAACCAACTAGTGTTAAGTAAGATCCCAAGGAAAAAGGGGTGGAGACAGCCATGTTGTGGCAGTTTTGCGCTCTCTTTGGGATGCCTTTTGCAGCTGCAGTGTGCCTGGAGCTCAGGGCTTCCTGGTTTAAAAAACCCTAACCCTAGAGTAAACCCTAACCCTAACCCTAGGCAGGTTAATCAGCCTAGGGTCAGGGAAGGTCCCAAGGAAAAAGGGGTGGAGACAGCCATATTGTGGCAGTTTTGCGCTCTCTTTGGGATGCCTTTTGCAGCTGCAGTGTGCCTGGAGCTCAGGGCTTCCTGGTTTAAAAAACCCTAACCCTAGGCTCAACCCTAACCCTAACCCTAGGCAGGTAAATCAGCCTAGGGTTAGGGAAGGTCCCAAGGAAAAAGGGGTGGAGACAGCCATGTTGTGGCAGTTTTGCGCTCTCTTTGGGATGCCTTTTGCAGCTGCAGTGTGCCTGGAGCTCAGGGCTTCCTGGTTTAAAAAACCCTAACCCGAGGCTCAGTAATAACCTTTTCCATAGGGAAGTAAACTAACTAGTGTTAAGTAAGATCCCAAGGAAAAAGGGGTGGAGACAGCCATGTTGTGGCAGTTTTGCGCTCTCTTTGGGATGCCTTTTGCAGCTGCAGTGTGCCTGGAGCTCAGGGCTTCCTGGTTTAAAAAACCCTAACCCTAGGGTAAACCCTAACCCTAACCCTAGGCAGGTAAATCAGCCTAGGGTTAGGGAAGGTCCCAAGGAAAAAGGGGTGGAGACAGCCATGTTGTGGCAGTTTTGCGCTCTCTTTGGGATGCCTTTTGCAGCTGCAGTGTGCCTGGAGCTCAGGGCTTCCTGGTTTAAAAAACCCTAACCCGAGGCTCAGTAATAACCTTTTCCATCGGGAAGTAAACCAACTAGTGTTAAGTAAGATCCCAAGGAAAAAGGGGTGGAGACAGCCATGTTGTGGCAGTTTTGCGCTCTCTTTGGGATGCCTTTTGCAGCTGCAGTGTGCCTGGAGCTCAGGGCTTCCTGGTTTAAAAAACCCTAACCCTAGAGTAAACCCTAACCCTAACCCTAGGCAGGTTAATCAGCCTAGGGTCAGGGAAGGTCCCAAGGAAAAAGGGGTGGAGACAGCCATATTGTGGCAGTTTTGCGCTCTCTTTGGGATGCCTTTTGCAGCTGCAGTGTGCCTGGAGCTCAGGGCTTCCTGGTTTAAAAAACCCTAACCCTAGGCTCAACCCTAACCCTAACCCTAGGCAGGTAAATCAGCCTAGGGTTAGGGAAGGTCCCAAGGAAAAAGGGGTGGAGACAGCCATGTTGTGGCAGTTTTGCGCTCTCTTTGGGATGCCTTTTGCAGCTGCAGTGTGCCTGGAGCTCAGGGCTTCCTGGTTTAAGAAACCCTAACCCTAGGCTCTCTAATACCCTTTTCCATAGGCAGGTAAATCAGCCTAGGTTTAGGGAAGGTCCCAAGGAAAAAGGGGTGGAGACAGCCATGTTGTGGCAGTTTTGCGCTCTCTTTGGGAGTCCTTTTGCAGCTGCAGTGTGCCTGGAGCTCAGGGCTTCCTGGTTTAAAAAACCCTAACCCTAGGCTCAACCCTAACCCTCACCCTAGGCAGGTAAATCAGCCTAGGGTTAGGGAAGGTCCCAAGGAAAAAGGGGTGGAGACAGCCATGTTGTGGCAGTTTTGCGCTCTCTTTGGGATGCCTTTTGCAGCTGCAGTGTGCCTGGAGCTCAGGGCTTCCTGGTTTAAGAAACCCTAACCCTAGGCTCAACCCTAACCCTAACCCTAGGCAGGTAAATCAGCCTAGGGTTAGGGAAGGTCCCAAGGAAAAAGGGGTGGAGACAGCCATGTTGTGGCAGTTTTGCGCTCTCTTTGGGATGCCTTTTGCAGCTGCAGTGTGCCTGGAGCTCAGGGCTTCCTGGTTTAAAAAACCCTAACCCGAGGCTCAGTAATAACCTTTTCCATCGGGAAGTAAACCAACTAGTGTTAAGTAAGATCCCAAGGAAAAAGGGGTGGAGACAGCCATGTTGTGGCAGTTTTGCGCTCTCTTTGGGATGCCTTTTGCAGCTGCAGTGTGCCTGGAGCTCAGGGCTTCCTGGTTTAAAAAACCCTAACCCTAGAGTAAACCCTAACCCTAACCCTAGGCAGGTTAATCAGCCTAGGGTCAGGGAAGGTCCCAAGGAAAAAGGGGTGGAGACAGCCGTATTGTGGCAGTTTTGCGCTCTCTTTGGGATGCCTTTTGCAGCTGCAGTGTGCCTGGAGCTCAGGGCTTCCTGGTTTAAAAAACCCTAACCCTAGGCTCAACCCTAACCCTAACCCTAGGCAGGTAAATCAGCCTAGGGTTAGGGAAGGTCCCAAGGAAAAAGGGGTGGAGACAGCCATGTTGTGGCAGTTTTGCGCTCTCTTTGGGATGCCTTTTGCAGCTGCAGTGTGCCTGGAGCTCAGGGCTTCCTGGTTTAAGAAACCCTAACCCTAGGCTCTGTAATAACCTTTTCCATAGGCAAGTAAACCACCTAGTGTTAAGTAAGATCCCAAGGAAAAAGGGGTGGAGACAGCCATGTTGTGGCAGTTTTGCGCTCTCTTTGGGAGTCCTTTTGCAGCTGCAGTGTGCCTGGAGCTCAGGGCTTCCTGGTTTAAAAAACCCTAACCCTAGGCTCAACCCTAACCCTCACCCTAGGCAGGTAAATCAGCCTAGGGTTAGGGAAGGTCCCAAGGAAAAAGGGGTGGAGACAGCCATGTTGTGGCAGTTTTGCGCTCTCTTTGGGATGCCTTTTGCAGCTGCAGTGTGCCTGGAGCTCAGGGCTTCCTGGTTTAAGAAACCCTAACCCTAGGCTCAACCCTAACCCTAACCCTAGGCAGGTAAATCAGCCTAGGGTTAGGGAAGGTCCCAAGGAAAAAGGGGTGGAGACAGCCATGTTGTGGCAGTTTTGCGCTCTCTTTGGGATGCCTTTTGCAGCTGCAGTGTGCCTGGAGCTCAGGGCTTCCTGGTTTAAAAAACCCTAACCCGAGGCTCAGTAATAACCTTTTCCATCGGGAAGTAAACCAACTAGTGTTAAGTAAGATCCCAAGGAAAAAGGGGTGGAGACAGCCATGTTGTGGCAGTTTTGCGCTCTCTTTGGGATGCCTTTTGCAGCTGCAGTGTGCCTGGAGCTCATGGCTTCCTGGTTTAAAAAACCCTAACCCTAGAGTAAACCCTAACCCTAACCCTAGGCAGGTTAATCAGCCTAGGGTCAGGGAAGGTCCCAAGGAAAAAGGGGTGGAGACAGCCATATTGTGGCAGTTTTGCGCTCTCTTTGGGATGCCTTTTGCAGCTGCAGTGTGCCTGGAGCTCAGGGCTTCCTGGTTTAAAAAACCCTAACCCTAGGCTCAACCCTAACCCTAACCCTAGGCAGGTAAATCAGCCTAGGGTTAGGGAAGGTCCCAAGGAAAAAGGGGTGGAGACAGCCATGTTGTGGCAGTTTTGCGCTCTCTTTGGGATGCCTTTTGCAGCTGCAGTGTGCCTGGAGCTCAGGGCTTCCTGGTTTAAGAAACCCTAACCCTAGGCTCTGTAATAACCTTTTCCATAGGCAAGTAAACCACCTAGTGTTAAGTAAGATCCCAAGGAAAAAGGGGTGGAGACAGCCATGTTGTGGCAGTTTTGCGCTCTCTTTGGGAGTCCTTTTGCAGCTGCAGTGTGCCTGGAGCTCAGGGCTTCCTGGTTTAAAAAACCCTAACCCTAGGCTCAACCCTAACCCTCACCCTAGGCAGGTAAATCAGCCTAGGGTTAGGGAAGGTCCCAAGGAAAAAGGGGTGGAGACAGCCATGTTGTGGCAGTTTTGCGCTCTCTTTGGGATGCCTTTTGCAGCTGCAGTGTGCCTGGAGCTCAGGGCTTCCTGGTTTAAGAAACCCTAACCCTAGGCTCTGTAATACCCTTTTCCATAGGCAGGTAAATCAGCCTAGGTTTAGGGAAGGTCCCAAGGAAAAAGGGGTGGAGACAGCCATGTTGTGGCAGTTTTGCGCTCTCTTTGGGAGTCCTTTTGCAGCTGCAGTGTGCCTGGAGCTCAGGGCTTCCTGGTTTAAAAAACCCTAACCCTAGGCTCAACCCTAACCCTCACCCTAGGCAGGTAAATCAGCCTAGGGTTAGGGAAGGTCCCAAGGAAAAAGGGGTGGAGACAGCCATGTTGTGGCAGTTTTGCGCTCTCTTTGGGATGCCTTTTGCAGCTGCAGTGTGCCTGGAGCTCAGGGCTTCCTGGTTTAAGAAACCCTAACCCTAGGCTCTGTAATACCCTTTTCCATAGGCAAGTAAATCAGCCTAGGGTTAGGGAAGGTCCCAAGGAAAAAGGGGTGGAGACAGCAATGTTGTGGCAGTTCTGCACTTTCTTTGGGGTGCCTTTTGCAGCTGCAGTGTGCCTGGAGCTCAGGGCTTCCTGGTTTAAGAAACCCTAACCCTAAACTCTGTAATAACCTTTTCCATAGGCAAGTAAACCACCTAGTGTTAAGTAAGATCCCAAGGAAAAAGGGGTGGAGACAGCCATGTTGTGGCAGTTTTGCGCTCTCTTTGGGATGCCTTTTGCAGCTGCAGTGTGCCTGGAGCTCAGGGCTTCCTGGTTTAAAAAACCCTAACCCTAGAGTAAACCCTAACCCTAACCCTAGGCAGGTAAATCAGCCTAGGGTTAGGGAAGGTCCCAAGGAAAAAGGGGTGGAGACAGCCATGTTGTAGCAGTTTTGCGCTCTCTTTGGGATGCCTTTTGCAGCTGCAGTGTGCCTGGAGCTCAGGGCTTCCTGGTTTAAGAAACCCTAACCCTATGCTCAGTAATACCCTTTTCCATAGGCAGGTAAATCAGCCTAGGGTTAGGGAAGGTCCCAAGGAAAAAGGGGTGGAGACAGCCATGTTGTGGCAGTTTTGTGCTCTCTTTGGGAGTCCTTTTGCAGCTGCAGTGTGCCTGGAGCTCAGGGCTTCCTGGTTTAAAAAACCCTAACCCTAGGCTCAACCCTAACCCTAACCCTAGGCAGGTAAATCAGCCTAGGGTTAGGGAAGGTCCCAAGGAAAAAGGGGTGGAGACAGCCATGTTATGGCAGTTTTGCGCTCTCTTTGGGATGCCTTTTGCAGCTGCAGTGTGCCTGGAGCTCAGGGCTTCCTGGTTTAAGAAACCCTAACCCTAGGCTCTGTAATACCCTTTTCCATAGGCAAGTAAATCAGCCTAGGGTTAGGGAAGGTCCCAAGGAAAAAGGGGTGGAGACAGCAATGTTGTGGCAGTTCTGCACTTTCTTTGGGGTGCCATTTGCAGCTGCAGTGTGCCTGGAGCTCAGGGCTTCCTGGTTTAAGAAACCCTAACCCTAAACTCTGTAATAAACTTTTCCATAGGCAAGTAAATCACCTAGGGTTATGTAACGTCCCAAGGAAACAGAAGTGGAGACAGCCATGTTGTGGCAGTTTTGCGCTCTCTTTGGGATGCCTTTTGCAGCTGCAGTGTGCCTGGAGCTCAGGGCTTCCTGGTTTAAGAAACCCTAACACTAGGCTCAGTAGTAAACTTTTCCATAGGCAGGTAAATCAGCCTAGGGTTAGGGAAGGTCCCAAGGAAGAAGGGGTGGAGACAGCCATGTTGTGGCAGTTTTGCGCTCTCTTTGGGATGCCTTTTGCAGCTGCAGTGTGCCTGGAGCGCAGGGCTTCCTGGTTTAAAAAACCCTCTCCATCGGCTCAGTAATAACCTTTTCCTTAGGCAGGTAAATCAGCCTAGGGTTAAGTAAGGTCCCAAGGAAAAAGGGGTGGAGACAGCCATGTTGTGGCAGTTTTGCGCTCTCTTTGGGATGCCTTTTGCAGCTGCAGTGTGCCTGGAGCTCAGGGCTTCCTGGTTTAAGAAACCCTAACCCTAGGCTCTGTAATAACCTTTTCCATAGGGAAGTAAACCACCTAGTGTTAAGTAAGATCCCAAGGAAAAAGGGGTGGAGACAGCCATGTTGTGGCAGTTTTGCGCTCTCTTTGGGATGCCTTTTGCAGCTGCAGTGTGCCTGGAGCTCAGGGCTTCCTGGTTTAAGAAACCCTAACCCTAGGCTCTGTAATAACGTTTTCCATAGGCAAGTAAACCCCCTAGTATTAATTAAGATCCCAAGAAAAAAGGGGTGGAGACAGCCATGTTGTGGCAGTTTTGCGCTCTCTTTGGGATGCCTTTTGCAGCTGCAGTGTGCCTGGAGCTCAGGGCTTCCTGATTTAAGAAACCCTAACCCTAGGCTCAACCCTAACCCTAACCCTAGGCAGGTAAATCAGCCCAGGGTCAGGAAAGGTCCCAATGAAAAAGGGGTGGAGACAGCCATGTTGTGGCAGTTTTGCGCTCTCTTTGGGATGCCTTTTGCAGCTGCAGTGTGCCTGGAGCTCAGGGCTTCCTGGTTTAAAAAACCCTAACCCTAGGGTAAACCCTAACCCTAACCCTAGGCAGGTAAATCAGCCTAGGGTTAGGGAAGGTCCCAAGGAAAAAGGGGTGGAGACAGCCATGTTGTGGCAGTTTTGCGCTCTCTTTGGGATGCCTTTTGCAGCTGCAGTGTGCCTGGAGCTCAGGGCTTCCTGGTTTAAGAAACCCTAACCCTATGCTCAGTAATAACCTTTTCCATAGGCAGGTAAATCAGCCTAGGGTTAGGGAAGGTCCCAAGGAAAAAGGGGTGGAGACAGCCATGTTGTGGCAGTTTTGCGCTCTCTTTGGGATGCCTTTTGCAGCTGCAGTGTGCCTGGAGCTCAGGGCTTCCTGATTTAAGAAACCCTAACCCTAGGCTCAACCCTAACCCTAACCCTAGGCAGGTAAATCAGCCCAGGGTCAGGAAAGGTCCCAATGAAAAAGGGGTGGAGACAGCCATGTTGTGGCAGTTTTGCGCTCTCTTTGGGATGCCTTTTGCAGCTGCAGTGTGCCTGGAGCTCAGGGCTTCCTGGTTTAAAAAACCCTAACCCTAGGGTAAACCCTAACCCTAACCCTAGGCAGGTAAATCAGCCTAGGGTTAGGGAAGGTCCCAAGGAAAAAGGGGTGGAGACAGCCATGTTGTGGCAGTTTTGCGCTCTCTTTGGGATGCCTTTTGCAGCTGCAGTGTGCCTGGAGCTCAGGGCTTCCTGGTTTAAGAAACCCTAACACTAGGCTCAGTAGTAACCTTTTCCATAGGCAGGTAAATCAGCCTAGGGTTAGGGAAGGTCCCAAGGAAGAAGGGGTGGAGACAGCCATGTTGTGGCAGTTTTGCGCTCTCTTTGGGATGCCTTTTGCAGCTGCAGTGTGCCTGGAGCTCAGGGCTTCCTGGTTTAAGAAACCCTAACCCTAGGCTCTGTAATAACCTTTTCCATAGGCAAGTAAACCACCTAGTGTTAAGTAAGATCCCAAGGAAAAAGGGGTGGAGACAGCCATGTTGTGGCAGTTTTGCGCTCTCTTTGGGATGCCTTTTGCAGCTGCAGTGTGCCTGGAGCTCAGGGCTTCCTGGTTTAAAAAACCCTAACCCTAGAGTAAACCCTAACCCTAACCCTAGGCAGGTAAATCAGCCTAGGGTTAGGGAAGGTCCCAAGGAAAAAGGGGTGGAGACAGCCATGTTGTGGCAGTTTTGTGCTCTCTTTGGGAGTCCTTTTGCAGCTGCAGTGTGCCTGGAGCTCAGGGCTTCCTGGTTTAAAAAACCCTAACCCTAGGCTCAACCCTAACCCTAACCCTAGGCAGGTAAATCAGCCTAGGGTTAGGGAAGGTCCCAAGGAAAAAGGGGTGGAGACAGCCATGTTATGGCAGTTTTGCGCTCTCTTTGGGATGCCTTTTGCAGCTGCAGTGTGCCTGGAGCTCAGGGCTTCCTGGTTTAAGAAACCCTAACCCTAGGCTCTGTAATACCCTTTTCCATAGGCAAGTAAATCAGCCTAGGGTTAGGGAAGGTCCCAAGGAAAAAGGGGTGGAGACAGCAATGTTGTGGCAGTTCTGCACTTTCTTTGGGGTGCCATTTGCAGCTGCAGTGTGCCTGGAGCTCAGGGCTTCCTGGTTTAAGAAACCCTAACCCTAAACTCTGTAATAAACTTTTCCATAGGCAAGTAAATCACCTAGGGTTATGTAACGTCCCAAGGAAACAGAAGTGGAGACAGCCATGTTGTGGCAGTTTTGCGCTCTCTTTGGGATGCCTTTTGCAGCTGCAGTGTGCCTGGAGCTCAGGGCTTCCTGGTTTAAGAAACCCTAACACTAGGCTCAGTAGTAAACTTTTCCATAGGCAGGTAAATCAGCCTAGGGTTAGGGAAGGTCCCAAGGAAGAAGGGGTGGAGACAGCCATGTTGTGGCAGTTTTGCGCTCTCTTTGGGATGCCTTTTGCAGCTGCAGTGTGCCTGGAGCGCAGGGCTTCCTGGTTTAAAAAACCCTCTGCATCGGCTCAGTAATAACCTTTTCCTTAGGCAGGTAAATCAGCCTAGGGTTAAGTAAGGTCCCAAGGAAAAAGGGGTGGAGACAGCCATGTTGTGGCAGTTTTGCGCTCTCTTTGGGATGCCTTTTGCAGCTGCAGTGTGCCTGGAGCTCAGGGCTTCCTGGTTTAAGAAACCCTAACCCTAGGCTCTGTAATAACCTTTTCCATAGGGAAGTAAACCACCTAGTGTTAAGTAAGATCCCAAGGAAAAAGGGGTGGAGACAGCCATGTTGTGGCAGTTTTGCGCTCTCTTTGGGATGCCTTTTGCAGCTGCAGTGTGCCTGGAGCTCAGGGCTTCCTGGTTTAAGAAACCCTAACCCTAGGCTCTGTAATAACGTTTTCCATAGGCAAGTAAACCCCCTAGTATTAATTAAGATCCCAAGAAAAAAGGGGTGGAGACAGCCATGTTGTGGCAGTTTTGCGCTCTCTTTGGGATGCCTTTTGCAGCTGCAGTGTGCCTGGAGCTCAGGGCTTCCTGATTTAAGAAACCCTAACCCTAGGCTCAACCCTAACCCTAACCCTAGGCAGGTAAATCAGCCCAGGGTCAGGAAAGGTCCCAATGAAAAAGGGGTGGAGACAGCCATGTTGTGGCAGTTTTGCGCTCTCTTTGGGATGCCTTTTGCAGCTGCAGTGTGCCTGGAGCTCAGGGCTTCCTGGTTTAAAAAACCCTAACCCTAGGGTAAACCCTAACCCTAACCCTAGGCAGGTAAATCAGCCTAGGGTTAGGGAAGGTCCCAAGGAAAAAGGGGTGGAGACAGCCATGTTGTGGCAGTTTTGCGCTCTCTTTGGGATGCCTTTTGCAGCTGCAGTGTGCCTGGAGCTCAGGGCTTCCTGGTTTAAGAAACCCTAACCCTATGCTCAGTAATAACCTTTTCCATAGGCAGGTAAATCAGCCTAGGGTTAGGGAAGGTCCCAAGGAAAAAGGGGTGGAGACAGCCATGTTGTGGCAGTTTTGCGCTCTCTTTGGGATGCCTTTTGCAGCTGCAGTGTGCCTGGAGCTCAGGGCTTCCTGATTTAAGAAACCCTAACCCTAGGCTCAACCCTAACCCTAACCCTAGGCAGGTAAATCAGCCCAGGGTCAGGAAAGGTCCCAATGAAAAAGGGGTGGAGACAGCCATGTTGTGGCAGTTTTGCGCTCTCTTTGGGATGCCTTTTGCAGCTGCAGTGTGCCTGGAGCTCAGGGCTTCCTGGTTTAAAAAACCCTAACCCTAGGGTAAACCCTAACCCTAACCCTAGGCAGGTAAATCAGCCTAGGGTTAGGGAAGGTCCCAAGGAAAAAGGGGTGGAGACAGCCATGTTGTGGCAGTTTTGCGCTCTCTTTGGGATGCCTTTTGCAGCTGCAGTGTGCCTGGAGCTCAGGGCTTCCTGGTTTAAGAAACCCTAACACTAGGCTCAGTAGTAACCTTTTCCATAGGCAGGTAAATCAGCCTAGGGTTAGGGAAGGTCCCAAGGAAGAAGGGGTGGAGACAGCCATGTTGTGGCAGTTTTGCGCTCTCTTTGGGATGCCTTTTGCAGCTGCAGTGTGCCTGGAGCTCAGGGCTTCCTGGTTTAAGAAACCCTAACCCTAGGCTCAGTAATAACCCTAACCCTAGGCAGGTAAATCAGCCTAGGGTTAGGGAAGGTCCCAAGGAAAAAGGGGTGGAGACAGCAATGTTGTGGCAGTTCTGCACTTTCTTTGGGGTGCCTTTTGCAGCTGCAGTGTGCCTGGAGCTCAGGGCTTCCTGGTTTAAGAAACCCTAACCCTAAACTCTGTAATAAACTTTTCCATAGGCAAGTAAATCACCTAGGATTATGTAACGTCCCAAGGAAACAGAAGTGGAGACAGCCATGTGGTGGCAGTTTTGTGCTCTCTTTGGGATGCCTTTTGCAGCTGCAGTGTGCCTGGAGCTCAGGGCTTCCTGGTTTAAAAAACCCTAAACCGAGTCTCAGTATTAACCTTTTCCATAGGGAAGTAAACCAACTAGTGTTAAGTAAGATCCCAAGGAAAAAGGGGTGGAGACAGCCATGTTGTGGCAGTTTTGCGCTCTCTTTGGGATGCCTTTTGCAGCTGCAGTGTGCCTGGAGCTCAGGGCTTCCTGATTTAAGAAACCCTAACCCTAGGCTCAACCCTAACCCTAACCCTAGGCAGGTAAATCAGCCCAGGGTCAGGAAAGGTCCCAATGAAAAAGGGGTGGAGACAGCCATGTTGTGGCAGTTTTGCGCTCTCTTTGGGATGCCTTTTGCAGCTGCAGTGTGCCTGGAGCTCAGGGCTTCCTGGTTTAAAAAACCCTAACCCTAGGGTAAACCCTAACCCTAACCCTAGGCAGGTAAATCAGCCTAGGGTTAGGGAAGGTCCCAAGGAAAAAGGGGTGGAGACAGCCATGTTGTGGCAGTTTTGCGCTCTCTTTGGGATGCCTTTTGCAGCTGCAGTGTGCCTGGAGCTCAGGGCTTCCTGGTTTAAGAAACCCTAACCCTATGCTCAGTAATAACCTTTTCCATAGGCAGGTAAATCAGCCTAGGGTTAGGGAAGGTCCCAAGGAAAAAGGGGTGGAGACAGCCATGTTGTGGCAGTTTTGCGCTCTCTTTGGGATGCCTTTTGCAGCTGCAGTGTGCCTGGAGCTCAGGGCTTCCTGATTTAAGAAACCCTAACCCTAGGCTCAACCCTAACCCTAACCCTAGGCAGGTAAATCAGCCCAGGGTCAGGAAAGGTCCCAATGAAAAAGGGGTGGAGACAGCCATGTTGTGGCAGTTTTGCGCTCTCTTTGGGATGCCTTTTGCAGCTGCAGTGTGCCTGGAGCTCAGGGCTTCCTGGTTTAAAAAACCCTAACCCTAGGGTAAACCCTAACCCTAACCCTAGGCAGGTAAATCAGCCTAGGGTTAGGGAAGGTCCCAAGGAAAAAGGGGTGGAGACAGCCATGTTGTGGCAGTTTTGCGCTCTCTTTGGGATGCCTTTTGCAGCTGCAGTGTGCCTGGAGCTCAGGGCTTCCTGGTTTAAGAAACCCTAACACTAGGCTCTGTAGTAACCTTTTCCATAGGCAGGTAAATCAGCCTAGGGTTAGGGAAGGTCCCAAGGAAGAAGGGGTGGAGACAGCCATGTTGTGGCAGTTTTGCGCTCTCTTTGGGATGCCTTTTGCAGCTGCAGTGTGCCTGGAGCTCAGGGCTTCCTGGTTTAAGAAACCCTAACCCTAGGCTCAGTAATAACCCTAACCCTAGGCAGGTAAATCAGCCTAGGGTTAGGGAAGGTCCCAAGGAAAAAGGGGTGGAGACAGCAATGTTGTGGCAGTTCTGCACTTTCTTTGGGGTGCCTTTTGCAGCTGCAGTGTGCCTGGAGCTCAGGGCTTCCTGGTTTAAGAAACCCTAACCCTAAACTCTGTAATAAACTTTTCCATAGGCAAGTAAATCACCTAGGATTATGTAACGTCCCAAGGAAACAGAAGTGGAGACAGCCATGTGGTGGCAGTTTTGTGCTCTCTTTGGGATGCCTTTTGCAGCTGCAGTGTGCCTGGAGCTCAGGGCTTCCTGGTTTAAAAAACCCTAAACCGAGTCTCAGTATTAACCTTTTCCATAGGGAAGTAAACCAACTAGTGTTAAGTAAGATCCCAAGGAAAAAGGGGTGGAGACAGCCATGTTGTGGCAGTTTTGCGCTCTCTTTGGGATGCCTTTTGCAGCTGCAGTGTGCCTGGAGCTCAGGGCTTCCTGGTTTAAGAAACCCTAACACTAGGCTCAGTAGTAACCTTTTCCATAGGCAGGTAAATCAGCCTAGGGTTAGGGAAGGTCCCAAGGAAGAAGGGGTGGAGACAGCCATGTTGTGGCAGTTTTGCGCTCTCTTTGGGATGCCTTTTGCAGCTGCAGTGTGCCTGGAGCTCAGGGCTTCCTGGTTTAAGAAACCCTAACCCTAGGCTCTGTAATAACCTTTTCCATAGGCAAGTAAACCACCTAGTGTTAAGTAAGATCCCAAGGAAAAAGGGGTGGAGACAGCCATGTTGTGGCAGTTTTGCGCTCTCTTTGGGATGCCTTTTGCAGCTGCAGTGTGCCTGGAGCTCAGGGCTTCCTGGTTTAAAAAACCCTAACCCTAGAGTAAACCCTAACCCTAACCCTAGGCAGGTAAATCAGCCTAGGGTTAGGGAAGGTCCCAAGGAAAAAGGGGTGGAGACAGCCATGTTGTAGCAGTTTTGCGCTCTCTTTGGGATGCCTTTTGCAGCTGCAGTGTGCCTGGAGCTCAGGGCTTCCTGGTTTAAGAAACCCTAACCCTATGCTCAGTAATACCCTTTTCCATAGGCAGGTAAATCAGCCTAGGGTTAGGGAAGGTCCCAAGGAAAAAGGGGTGGAGACAGCCATGTTGTGGCAGTTTTGTGCTCTCTTTGGGAGTCCTTTTGCAGCTGCAGTGTGCCTGGAGCTCAGGGCTTCCTGGTTTAAAAAACCCTAACCCTAGGCTCAACCCTAACCCTAACCCTAGGCAGGTAAATCAGCCTAGGGTTAGGGAAGGTCCCAAGGAAAAAGGGGTGGAGACAGCCATGTTATGGCAGTTTTGCGCTCTCTTTGGGATGCCTTTTGCAGCTGCAGTGTGCCTGGAGCTCAGGGCTTCCTGGTTTAAGAAACCCTAACCCTAGGCTCTGTAATACCCTTTTCCATAGGCAAGTAAATCAGCCTAGGGTTAGGGAAGGTCCCAAGGAAAAAGGGGTGGAGACAGCAATGTTGTGGCAGTTCTGCACTTTCTTTGGGGTGCCATTTGCAGCTGCAGTGTGCCTGGAGCTCAGGGCTTCCTGGTTTAAGAAACCCTAACCCTAAACTCTGTAATAAACTTTTCCATAGGCAAGTAAATCACCTAGGGTTATGTAACGTCCCAAGGAAACAGAAGTGGAGACAGCCATGTTGTGGCAGTTTTGCGCTCTCTTTGGGATGCCTTTTGCAGCTGCAGTGTGCCTGGAGCTCAGGGCTTCCTGGTTTAAGAAACCCTAACACTAGGCTCAGTAGTAAACTTTTCCATAGGCAGGTAAATCAGCCTAGGGTTAGGGAAGGTCCCAAGGAAGAAGGGGTGGAGACAGCCATGTTGTGGCAGTTTTGCGCTCTCTTTGGGATGCCTTTTGCAGCTGCAGTGTGCCTGGAGCGCAGGGCTTCCTGGTTTAAAAAAACCCTCTCCATCGGCTCAGTAATAACCTTTTCCTTAGGCAGGTAAATCAGCCTAGGGTTAAGTAAGGTCCCAAGGAAAAAGGGGTGGAGACAGCCATGTTGTGGCAGTTTTGCGCTCTCTTTGGGATGCCTTTTGCAGCTGCAGTGTGCCTGGAGCTCAGGGCTTCCTGGTTTAAGAAACCCTAACCCTAGGCTCTGTAATAACCTTTTCCATAGGGAAGTAAACCACCTAGTGTTAAGTAAGATCCCAAGGAAAAAGGGGTGGAGACAGCCATGTTGTGGCAGTTTTGCGCTCTCTTTGGGATGCCTTTTGCAGCTGCAGTGTGCCTGGAGCTCAGGGCTTCCTGGTTTAAGAAACCCTAACCCTAGGCTCTGTAATAACGTTTTCCATAGGCAAGTAAACCCCCTAGTATTAATTAAGATCCCAAGAAAAAAGGGGTGGAGACAGCCATGTTGTGGCAGTTTTGCGCTCTCTTTGGGATGCCTTTTGCAGCTGCAGTGTGCCTGGAGCTCAGGGCTTCCTGATTTAAGAAACCCTAACCCTAGGCTCAACCCTAACCCTAACCCTAGGCAGGTAAATCAGCCCAGGGTCAGGAAAGGTCCCAATGAAAAAGGGGTGGAGACAGCCATGTTGTGGCAGTTTTGCGCTCTCTTTGGGATGCCTTTTGCAGCTGCAGTGTGCCTGGAGCTCAGGGCTTCCTGGTTTAAAAAACCCTAACCCTAGGGTAAACCCTAACCCTAACCCTAGGCAGGTAAATCAGCCTAGGGTTAGGGAAGGTCCCAAGGAAAAAGGGGTGGAGACAGCCATGTTGTGGCAGTTTTGCGCTCTCTTTGGGATGCCTTTTGCAGCTGCAGTGTGCCTGGAGCTCAGGGCTTCCTGGTTTAAGAAACCCTAACCCTATGCTCAGTAATAACCTTTTCCATAGGCAGGTAAATCAGCCTAGGGTTAGGGAAGGTCCCAAGGAAAAAGGGGTGGAGACAGCCATGTTGTGGCAGTTTTGCGCTCTCTTTGGGATGCCTTTTGCAGCTGCAGTGTGCCTGGAGCTCAGGGCTTCCTGATTTAAGAAACCCTAACCCTAGGCTCAACCCTAACCCTAACCCTAGGCAGGTAAATCAGCCCAGGGTCAGGAAAGGTCCCAATGAAAAAGGGGTGGAGACAGCCATGTTGTGGCAGTTTTGCGCTCTCTTTGGGATGCCTTTTGCAGCTGCAGTGTGCCTGGAGCTCAGGGCTTCCTGGTTTAAAAAACCCTAACCCTAGGGTAAACCCTAACCCTAACCCTAGGCAGGTAAATCAGCCTAGGGTTAGGGAAGGTCCCAAGGAAAAAGGGGTGGAGACAGCCATGTTGTGGCAGTTTTGCGCTCTCTTTGGGATGCCTTTTGCAGCTGCAGTGTGCCTGGAGCTCAGGGCTTCCTGGTTTAAGAAACCCTAACACTAGGCTCAGTAGTAACCTTTTCCATAGGCAGGTAAATCAGCCTAGGGTTAGGGAAGGTCCCAAGGAAGAAGGGGTGGAGACAGCCATGTTGTGGCAGTTTTGCGCTCTCTTTGGGATGCCTTTTGCAGCTGCAGTGTGCCTGGAGCTCAGGGCTTCCTGGTTTAAGAAACCCTAACACTAGGCTCAACCCTAACCCTAACCCTAGGCAGGTTAATCAGCCTAGGGTCAGGGAAGGTCCCAAGGAAACAGCAGTGGAGACAGCCATGTTGTGGCAGTTTGGCACTCTCTTTGGGATGCCTTTTGCAGCTGCAGTGTGCCTGGAGCTCAGGGCTTCCTGGTTTAAGAAACCCTAACCCTAGGCTCAACCCTAACCCTAACCCTAGGCAGGTAAATCATCCTAGGGTTAGGGAAGGTCCCAAGGAAAAAGGGGTGGAGACAGCCATATTGTGGCAGTTTTGCGCTCTCTTTGGGATGCCTTTTGCAGCTGCAGTGTGCCTGGAGCTCAGGGCTTCCTGGTTTAAGAAACCCTAACCCTAGGCTCAGTAATAACCCTAACCCTAGGCAGGTAAATCATCCTAGGGTTAGGGAAGGTCCCAAGGAAAAAGGGGTGGAGACAGCAATGTTGTGGCAGTTCTGCACTTTCTTTGGGGTGCCTTTTGCAGCTGCAGTGTGCCTGGAGCTCAGGGCTTCCTGGTTTAAGAAACCCTAACCCTAAACTCTGTAATAAACTTTTCCATAGGCAAGTAAATCACCTAGGATTATGTAACGTCCCAAGGAAACAGAAGTGGAGACAGCCATGTGGTGGCAGTTTTGTGCTCTCTTTGGGATGCCTTTTGCAGCTGCAGTGTGCCTGGAGCTCAGGGCTTCCTGGTTTAAAAAACCCTAAACCGAGTCTCAGTATTAACCTTTTCCATAGGGAAGTAAACCAACTAGTGTTAAGTAAGATCCCAAGGAAAAAGGGGTGGAGACAGCCATGTTGTGGCAGTTTTGCGCTCTCTTTGGGATGCCTTTTGCAGCTGCAGTGTGCCTGGAGCTCAGGGCTTCCTGGTTTAAAAAACCCTAACCCTAGGGTAAACCCTAACCCTAACCCTAGGCAGGTAAATCAGCCTAGGGTTAGGGAAGGTCCCAAGGAAAAAGGGGTGGAGACAGCCATGTTGTGGCAGTTTTGCGCTCTCTTTGGGATGCCTTTTGCAGCTGCAGTGTGCCTGGAGCTCAGGGCTTCCTGGTTTAAGAAACCCTAACCCTATGCTCAGTAATAACCTTTTCCATAGGCAGGTAAATCAGCCTAGGGTTAGGGAAGGTCCCAAGGAAAAAGGGGTGGAGACAGCCATGTTGTGGCAGTTTTGCGCTCTCTTTGGGATGCCTTTTGCAGCTGCAGTGTGCCTGGAGCTCAGGGCTTCCTGGTTTAAAAAACCCTAACCCTAGGCTCAACCCTAACCCTAACCCTAGGCAGGTAAATCAGCCTAGGGTTAGGGAAGGTCCCAAGGAAAAAGGGGTGGAGACAGCAATGTTGTGGCAGTTCTGCACTTTCTTTGGGGTGCCTTTTGCAGCTGCAGTGTGCCTGGAGCTCAGGGCTTCCTGGTTTAAGAAACCCTAACCCTAAATTCTGTAATAAACTTTTCCATAGGCAAGTAAATCACCTAGGGTTATGTAACGTCCCAAGGAAACAGAAGTGGAGACAGCCATGTTGTGGCAGTTTTGCGCTCTCTTTGGGATGCCTTTTGCAGCTGCAGTGTGCCTGGACCTCAGGGCTTCCTGGTTTAAGAAACCCTCACCCTAGGCTCAACCCTAACCCTAACCCTAGGCAGGTAAATCAGCCTAGGGTTAGGGAAGGTCCCAAGGAAAAAGGGGTGGAGACAGCCATGTTGTGGCAGTTTTGCGCTCTCTTTGGGATGCCTTTTGCAGCTGCAGTGTGCCTGGAGCTCAGGGCTTCCTGGTTTAAGAAACCCTAACCCTTGGGTAAACCCTAACCCTAACCCTAGGCAGGTAAATCAGCCTAGGGTTAGGGAAGGTCCCAAGGAAAAAGGAGTGGAGACAGCCATGTTGTGGCAGTTTTGCGCTCTCTTTGGGATGCCTTTTGCAGCTGCAGTGTGCCTGGAGCTCAGGGCTTCCTGGTTTAAGAAACCCTAACCCTATGCTCAGTAATAACCTTTTCCATAGGCAGGTAAATCGGCCTAGGGTTAGGGAAGGTCCCAAGCAAAAAGGGGTGGAGACAGGCATGTTGTGGCAGTTTTGCGCTCTCTTTGGGATGCCTTTTGCAGCTGCACTGTGCCTGGAGCTCAGGGCTTCCTGGTTTAAAAAACCCTAACCCTATGCTCAGTAGTAACCTTTTCCATAGGCAGGTAAATCAGCCTAGGGTTAGGGAAGGTCCCAAGCAAAAAGGGCTGGAGACAGCCATGTTGTGGCAGTTTTGCGCTCTCTTTGGGAGTCCTTTTGCAGCTGCAGTGTGCCTGGAGCTCAGGGCTTCCTGGTTTAAAAAACCCTAAACCTAGGCTCAACCCTAACCCTAACCCTAGGCAGGTAAATCAACATAGGGTTGGAAGGTCCCAAGGAAAAAGGGGTGGAGACAGCCATGTGGTGGCAGTTTTGCGCTCTCTTTGGGATGCCTTTTGCAGCTGCAGTGTGCCCGGAGCTCAGGGCTTCCTGGTTTAAAAAACCCTAAACCTAGGCTCAACCCTAACCCTAACCCTAGGCAGGTAAATCAGCCTAGGGTTAGGGAAGGTCCCAAGCAAAAAGGGGTGGAGACAGGCATGTTGTGGCAGTTTTGCGCTCTCTTTGGGATGCCTTTTGCAGCTGCAGTGTGCCTGGAGCTCAGGGCTTCCTGGTTTAAGAAACCCTAACCCTATGCTCAGTAATAACCTTTTCCATTGGCAGGTAAATCAGCCTAGGGTTAGGGAAGGTCCCAAGCAAAAAGGGGTGGAGACAGCCATGTTGTGGCAGTTTTGCGCTCTCTTTGGGATGCCTTTTGCAGCTGCAGTGTGCCTGGAGCTCAGGGCTTCCTGGTTTAAGAAACCCTAACCCTAGGCTCAACCCTAACCCTAACCCTAGGCAGGTTAATCAGCCTAGGGTCAGGGAAGGTCCCAAGGAAACAGCAGTGGAGACAGCCATGTTGTGGCAGTTTTGCACTCTCTTTGGGATGCCTTTTGCAGCTGCAGTGTGCCTGGAGCTCAGGGCTTCCTGGTTTAAAAAACCCTAACCCTAGGCTCAACCCTAACCCTAACCCTAGGCAGGTAAATCAGCCTAGGGTTAGGGAAGGTCCCAAGGAAAAAGGGGTGGCGACAGCCATGTTGTGGCAGTTTTGCGCTCTCTTTGGGATGCCTTTTGCAGCTGCAGTGTGCCTGGAGCTCAGGGCTTCCTGGTTTAAAAAACCCTAACCCTAGGCTCAACCCTAACCCTAACCCTAGGCAGGTAAATCAGCCTAGGGTTAGGGAAGGTCCCAAGGAAAAAGGGGTGGAGACAGCCATGTTGTGGCAGTTTTGCGCTCTCTTTGGGATGCCTTTTGCAGCTGCAGTGTGCCTGGAGCTCAGGGCTTCCTGGTTTAAAAAACCCTAACCCTAGGCTCAACCCTAACCCTAACCTTTGGCAGGTAAATCAGCCTAGGGTTAGGGAAGGTCCCAAGGAAAAAGGGGTGGAGACAGCCATGTTGTGGCAGTTCTGCACTTTCTTTGGGGTGCCTTTTGCAGCTGCAGTGTGCCTGGAGCTCAGGGCTTCCTGGTTTATGAAACCCTAACCCTAAATTCTGTAATAAACTTTTCCATAGGCACGTAAATCACCTAGGGTTATGTAACGTCCCAAGGAAACAGAAGTGGAGACAGCCATGTTGTGGCAGTTTTGCGCTCTCTTTGGGATGCCTTTTGCAGCTGCAGTGTGCCTGGAGCTCAGGGCTTCCTGGTTTAAGAAACCCTAACCCTAGGCTCAACCCTAACCCTAACCCTAGGCAGGTTAATCAGCCTAGGGTCAGGGAAGGTCCCAAGGAAACAGCAGTGGAGACAGCCATGTTGTGGCAGTTTTGCACTCTCTTTGGGATGCCTTTTGCAGCTGCAGTGTGCCTGGAGCTCAGGGCTTCCTGGTTTAAAAAACCCTAACCCTAGGCTCAACCCTAACCCTAACCCTAGGCAGGTAAATCAGCCTAGGGTTAGGGAAGGTCCCAAGGAAAAAGGGGTGGAGACAGCCATGTTGTGGCAGTTTTGCGCTCTCTTTGGGATGCCTTTTGCAGCTGCAGTGTGCCTGGAGCTCAGGGCTTCCTGGTTTAAAAAACCCTAACCCTAGGCTCAACCCTAACCCTAACCCTAGGCAGGTAAATCAGCCTAGGGTTAGGGAAGGTCCCAAGGAAAAAGGGGTGGAGACAGCCATGTTGTGGCAGTTTTGCGCTCTCTTTGGGATGCCTTTTGCAGCTGCAGTGTGCCTGGAGCTCAGGGCTTCCTGGTTTAAGAAACCCTAACCCTATGCTCAGTAATAACCTTTTCCATAGGCAGGTAAATCGGCCTAGGGTTAGGGAAGGTCCCAAGCAAAAAGGGGTGGAGACAGCCATGTTGTGGCAGTTTTGCGCTCTCTTTGGGATGCCTTTTGCAGCTGCAGTGTGCCTGGAGCTCAGGGCTTCCTGGTTTAAGAAACCCTAAACCTAGGCTCAACCCTAACCCTAACCCTAGGCAGGTAAATCAACATAGGGTTAGGGAAGGTCCCAAGGAAAAAGGGGTGGAGACAGCCATGTGGTGGCAGTTTTGCGCTCTCTTTGGGATGCCTTTTGCAGCTGCAGTGTGCCCGGAGCTCAGGGCTTCCTGGTTTAAAAAACCCTAAACCTAGGCTCAACCCTAACCCTAACCCTAGGCAGGTAAATCAGCCTAGGGTTAGGGAAGGTCCCAAGCAAAAAGGGGTGGAGACAGGCATGTTGTGGCAGTTTTGCGCTCTCTTTGGGATGCCTTTTGCAGCTGCAGTGTGCCTGGAGCTCAGGGCTTCCTGGTTTAAGAAACCCTAACCCTAGGCTCAACCCTAACCCTAACCCTAGGCAGGTAAATCAGCCTAGGGTTAGGGAAGGTCCCAAGGAAAAAGGGGTGGAGACAGCCATGTTGTGGCAGTTTTGCGCTCTCTTTGGGATGCCTTTTGCAGCTGCAGTGTGCCTGGAGCTCAGGGCTTCCTGGTTTAAGAAACCCTAACCCTATGCTCAGTAATAACCTTTTCCATAGGCAGGTAAATCAGCCTAGGGTTAGGGAAGGTCCCAAGCAAAAAGGGGTGGAGACAGCCATGTTGTGGCAGTTTTGCGCTCTCTTTGGGATGCCTTTTGCGGCTGCAGTGTGCCTGGAGCTCAGGGCTTCCTGGTTTAAGAAACCCTAACCCTAGGCTCAACCCTAACCCTAACCCTAGGCAGGTTAATCAGCCTAGGGTCAGGGAAGGTCCCAAGGAAACAGCAGTGGAGACAGCCATGTTGTGGCAGTTTTGCACTCTCTTTGGGATGCCTTTTGCAGCTGCAGTGTGCCTGGAGCTCAGGGCTTCCTGGTTTAAAAAACCCTAACCCTAGGCTCAACCCTAACCCTAACCCTAGGCAGGTAAATCAGCCTAGGGTTAGGGAAGGTCCCAAGGAAAAAGGGGTGGAGACAGCCATGTGGTGGCAGTTTTGCGCTCTCTTTGGGATGCCTTTTGCAGCTGCAGTGTGCCTGGAGCTCAGGGCTTCCTGGTTTAAGAAACCCTAACCCTATGCTCAGTAATAACCTTTTCCTTAGGCAGGTAAATCGGCCTAGGGTTAGGGAAGGTCCCAGGCAAAAAGGGGTGGAGACAGGCATGTTGTGGCAGTTTTGCGCTCTCTTTGGGATGCCTTTTGCAGCTGCAGTGTGCCTGGAGCTCAGGGCTTCCTGGTTTAAGAAACCCTAACCCTATGCTCAGTAATAACCTTTTCCATTGGCAGGTAAATCAGCCTAGGGTTAGGGAAGGTCCCAAGCAAAAAGGGGTGGAGACAGCCATGTTGTGGCAGTTTTGCGCTCTCTTTGGGATGCCTTTTGCAGCTGCAGTGTGCCTGGAGCTCAGGGCTTCCTGGTTTAAGAAACCCTAACCCTAGGCTCAACCCTAACCCTAACCCTAGGCAGGTTAATCAGCCTAGGGTCAGGGAAGGTCCCAAGGAAACAGCAGTGGAGACAGCCATGTTGTGGCAGTTTTGCACTCTCTTTGGGATGCCTTTTGCAGCTGCAGTGTGCCTGGAGCTCAGGGCTTCCTGGTTTAAAAAACCCTAACCCTAGGCTCAACCCTAACCCTAACCCTAGGCAGGTAAATCAGCCTAGGGTTAGGGAAGGTCCCAAGGAAAAAGGGGTGGAGACAGGCATGTTGTGGCAGTTTTGCGCTCTCTTTGGGATGCCTTTTGCAGCTGCAGTGTGCCTGGAGCTCAGGGCTTCCTGGTTTAAAAAACCCTAACCCTAGGCTCAACCCTAACCCTAACCTTTGGCAGGTAAATCAGCCTAGGGTTAGGGAAGGTCCCAAGGAAAAAGGGGTGGAGACAGCCATGTTGTGGCAGTTCTGCACTTTCTTTGGGGTGCCTTTTGCAGCTGCAGTGTGCCTGGAGCTCAGGGCTTCCTGGTTTAAGAAACCCTAACCCTAAATTCTGTAATAAACTTTTCCATAGGCAAGTAAATCACCTAGGGTTATGTAACGTCCCAAGGAAACAGAAGTGGAGACAGCCATGTTGTGGCAGTTTTGCGCTCTCTTTGGGATGCCTTTTGCAGCTGCAGTGTGCCTGGAGCTCAGGGCTTCCTGGTTTAAAAAACCCTAACCCTAGGGTAAACCCTAACCCTAACCCTAGGCAGGTAAATCAGCCTAGGGTTAGGGAAGGTCCCAAGGAAAAAGGAGTGGAGACAGCCATGTTGTGGCAGTTTTGCGCTCTCTTTGGGATGCCTTTTGCAGCTGCAGTGTGCCTGGAGCTCAGGGCTTCCTGGTTTAAGAAACCCTAACCCTATGCTCAGTAATAACCTTTTCCATTGGCAGGTAAATCAGCCTAGGGTTAGGGAAGGTCCCAAGCAAAAACGGGTGGAGACAGCCATGTTGTGGCAGTTTTGCGCTCTCTTTGGGATGCCTTTTGCAGCTGCAGTGTGCCTGGAGCTCAGGGCTTCCTGGTTTAAGAAACCCTAACCCTAGGCTCAACCCTAACCCTAACCCTAGGCAGGTTAATCAGCCTAGGGTCAGGGAAGGTCCCAAGGAAACAGCAGTGGAGACAGCCATGTTGTGGCAGTTTTGCACTCTCTTTGGGATGCCTTTTGCAGCTGCAGTGTGCCTGGAGCTCAGGGCTTCCTGGTTTAAAAAACCCTAACCCTAGGCTCAACCCTAACCCTAGGCAGGTAAATCAGCCTAGGGTTAGGGAAGGTCCCAAGGAAAAAGGGGTGGAGACAGCCATGTGGTGGCAGTTTTGCGCTCTCTTTGGGATGCCTTTTGCAGCTGCAGTGTGCCTGGAGCTCAGGGCTTCCTGGTTTAAGAAACCCTAACCCTAGGGTCTGTAATAACCTTTTCCATAGGCAAGTAAACCACCTAGTGTTAAGTAAGATCCCAAGGAAAAAGGGGTGGAGACAGCCATGTTGTGGCAGTTTTGCGCTCTCTTTGGGATGCCTTTTGCAGCTGCAGTGTGCCTGGAGCTCAGGGCTTCCTGGTTTAAAAAACCCTAACCCTAGGCTCAACCCTAACCCTAAGCCTAGTAGGTAAATCAGCCTAGGGTTAGGGAAGGTCCCAAGGAAAAAGGGGTGGAGACAGCCATGTTGTGGCAGTTTTGCGCTCTCTTTGGGATGCCTTTTGCAGCTGCAGTGTGCCTGGAGCTCAGGGCTTCCTGGTTTAAAAAACCCTAACCCTAGGCTCAACCCTAACCCTAACCCTAGGCAGGTAAATCAGCCTAGGGTTAGGGAAGGTCCCAAGGAAAAAGGGGTGGAGACAGCCATGTTGTGGCAGTTTTGCGCTCTCTTTGGGATGCCTTTTGCAGCTGCAGTGTGCCTGGAGCTCAGGGCTTCCTGGTTTAAGAAACCCTAACCCTAGGCTCAACCCTAACCCTAACCCTAGGCAGGTAAATCAGCCTAGGGTTAGGGAAGGTCCCAAGGAAAAAGGGGTGGAGACAGCCATGTTGTGGCAGTTTTGCGCTCTCTTTGGGATGCCTTTTGCAGCTGCAGTGTGCCTGGAGCTCAGGGCTTCCTGGTTTAAAAAACCCTAACCCTAGGCTCAACCCTAACCCTAACCCTAGGCAGGTAAATCAGCCTAGGGTTAGGGAAGGTCCCAAGGAAAAGGGGTGGAGGCAGCCATGTTGTGGCAGTTTTGCGCTCTCTTTGGGATGCCTTTTGCAGCTGCAGTGTGCCTGGAGCTCAGGGCTTCCTGGTTTAAAAAACCCTAAACCTAGGCTCAACCCTAACCCTAAGCCTAGGCAGGTAAATCAGCCTAGGGTTAGGGAAGGTCCCAAGGAAAAAGGGATGGAGACAGCCATGTTGTGGCAGTTTTGCGCTCTCTTTGGGATGCCTTTTGCAGCTGCAGTGTGCCTGGAGCTCAGGGCTTCCTGGTTTAAGAAACCCTAACCCTAGGCTCAACCCTAACCCTAACCCTAGGCAGGTAAATCAGCCTAGGCTTAGGGAAGGTCCCAAGGAAAAAGGGGTGGAGACAGCCATGTTATGGCAGTTTTGCGCTCTCTTTGGGATGCCTTTTGCAGCTGCAGTGTGCCTGGAGCTCAGGGCTTCCTGGTTTAAAAAACCCTAACCCTAGGCTCAACCCTAACCCTAAGCCTAGTAGGTAAATCAGCCTAGGGTTAGGGAAGGTCCCAAGGAAAAAGGGGTGGAGACAGCCATGTTGTGGCAGTTTTGCGCTCTCTTTGGGATGCCTTTTGCAGCTGCAGTGTGCCTGGAGCTCAGGGCTTCCTGGTTTAAGAAACCCTAACCCTATGCTCAGTAATAACCTTTTCCATAGGCAGGTAAATCAGCCTAGGGTTAGGGAAGGTCCCAAGCAAAAAGGAGTGGAGACAGGCATGTTGTGGCAGTTTTGCGCTCTCTTTGGGATGCCTTTTGCAGCTGCAGTGTGCCTGGAGCTCAGGGCTTCCTGGTTTAAAAAACCCTAACCCTAGGCTCAACCCTAACCCTAACCCTAGACAGGTAAATCAGCCTAGGGTTAGGGAAGGTCCCAAGGAAGAAGGGGTGGAGACAGCCATGTTGTGGCAGTTTTGCGCTCTCTTTGGGATGCCTTTTGCAGCTGCAGTGTGCCTGGAGCTCAGGGCTTCCTGGTTTAAAAAACCCTAACCCTAGGCTCAACCCTAACCCTAACCCTAGGCAGGTAAATCAACCTAGGGTTAGGGAAGGTCCCAAGGAAAACGGGGTGGAGACAGCCATGTTGTGGCAGTTTTGTGCTCTCTTTGGGATGCCTTTTGCAGCTGCAGTGTGCCTGGAGCTCAGGGCTTCCTGGTTTAAAAAACCCTAACCCTAGGGTAAACCCTAACCCTAACCCTAGGTAGGTAAATCAGCCTAGGGTTAGGGAAGGTCCCAAGGAAAAAGGGGTGGAGACAGCCATGTTGTGGCAGTTTTGCGCTCTCTTTGGGATGCCTTTTGCAGCTGCAGTGTGCCTGGAGCTCAGGGCTTCCTGGTTTAAAAAACCCTAACCCTAGGCTCAACCCTAACCCTAACCCTAGTAGGTAAATCAGCCTAGGGTTAGGGAAGGTCCCAAGGAAAAAGGGGTGGAGACAGCCATGTTGTGGCAGTTTTGCGCTCTCTTTGGGATGCCTTTTGCAGCTGCAGTGTGCCTGGAGCTCAGGGCTTTCTGGTTTAAAAAACCCTAACCCTCGGCTCTGTAATAACCTTTTCCATAGGCAGGTAAATCAGCCTAGGGTTAGGGAAGGTCCCAAGGAAGAAGGGGTGGAGACAGCCATGTTGTGGCAGTTTTGCGCTCTCTTTGGGATGCCTTTTGCAGCTGCAGTGTGCCTGGAGCTCAGGGCTTCCTGGTTTAAGAAACCCTAACCCTCGGTCTGTAATAACCTTTTCCCTAGGCAAGTAAACCACCTTGTGTTAATTAATATCCCAAGAAAAACGTGGTGGAGACAGCCATGTTGTGGCAGTTTTGCGCTCTCTTTGGGATGCCTTTTGCAGCTGCACTGTGCCTGGAGCTCAGGGCTTCCTGGTTTAAGAAACCCTAACCCTAGGCTCAACCCTACCCCTAACCCTAGGCAGGTAAATCAGCCTAGGGTTAGGGAAGGTCCCAAGGAAAAAGGGGTGGAGACAGCCATGTTGTGGCAGTTTTGCGCTCTCTTTGGGATGCCTTTTGCAGCTGCAGTGTGCCTGGAGCTCAGGGCTTCCTGGTTTAAGAAACCCTAACCCTAGGCTCAGTAATAACCTTTTCCATAGGGAAGTAAACCAACTAGTGTTAAGTAAGATCCCAAGGAAAAAGGGGTGGAGACAGCCATGTTGTGGCAGTTTTGCGCTCTCTTTGGGATGCCTTTTGCAGCTGCAGTGTGCCTGGAGCTCAGGGCTTCCTGGTTTAAGAAACCCTAACACTAGGCTCAACCCTAACCCTAACCCTAGGCAGGTAAATCAACCTAGGGTTAGGGAAGGTCCCAAGGAAAAAGGGGTGGAGACAGCCATGTTGTGGCAGTTTTGCGCTCTCTTTGGGATGCCTTTTGCAGCTGCAGTGTGCCTGGAGCTCAGGGCTTACTGGTTTAAAAAACCCTAACCCGAGGCTCAGTAATAACCTTTTCCATAGGGAAGTAAACCAACTAGTGTTAAGTAAGATCCCAAGGAAAAAGGGATGGAGACAGCCATGTTGTGGCAGTTTTGCGCTCTCTTTGGGATGCCTTTTGCAGCTGCAGTGTGCCTGGAGCTCAGGGCTTCCTGGTTTAAAAAACTCTAACCCTAGGGTAAACCCTAACCCTAACCCTAGGCAGGTAAATCAGCCTAGGGTTAGGGAAGGTCCCAAGGAAAAAGGGGTGGAGACAGCCATGTTGTGGCAGTTTTGCGCTCTCTTTGGGATGCCTTTTGCAGCTGCAGTGTGCCTGGAGCTCAGGGCTTCCTGGTTTAAGAAACCCTAACCCTATGCTCAGTAATAACCTTTTCCATAGGCAGGTAAATCAGCCTAGGGTCAGGGAAGGTCCCAAGCAAAAAGGGGTGGAGACAGGCATGTTGTGGCAGTTTTGCGCTCTCTTTGGGATGCCTTTTGCAGCTGCAGTGTGCCTGGAGCTCAGGGCTTCCTGGTTTAAAAAACCCTAACCCGACGCTCAGTAATAACCTTTTCCATAGGGAAGTAAACCAACTAGTGTTAAGTAAGATCCCAAGGAAAAAGGGGTGGAGACAGCCATGTTGTGGCAGTTTTGCACTCTCTTTGGGATGCCTTTTGCAGCTGCAGTGTGCCTGGAGCTCAGGGCTTCCTGGTTTAAAAAACCCTAACCCTAGGCTCAACCCTAACCCTAACCCTAGGCAGGTAAATCAGCCTAGGGTTAGGGAAGGTCCCAAGGAAAAAGGGGTGGAGACAGCCATGTGGTGGCAGTTTTGCGCTCTCTTTGGGATGCCTTTTGCAGCTGCAGTGTGCCTGGAGCTCAGGGCTTCCTGGTTTAAGAAACCCTAACCCTAGGGTCTGTAATAACCTTTTCCATAGGCAAGTAAACCACCTAGTGTTAAGTAAGATCCCAAGGAAAAAGGGGTGGAGACAGCCATGTTGTGGCAGTTTTGCGCTCTCTTTGGGATGCCTTTTGCAGCTGCAGTGTGCCTGGAGCTCAGGGCTTCCTGGTTTAAAAAACCCTAACCCTAGGCTCAACCCTAACCCTAAGCCTAGTAGGTAAATCAGCCTAGGGTTAGGGAAGGTCCCAAGGAAAAAGGGGTGGAGACAGCCATGTTGTGGCAGTTTTGCGCTCTCTTTGGGATGCCTTTTGCAGCTGCAGTGTGCCTGGAGCTCAGGGCTTCCTGGTTTAAAAAACCCTAACCCTAGGCTCAACCCTAACCCTAACCCTAGGCAGGTAAATCAGCCTAGGGTTAGGGAAGGTCCCAAGGAAAAAGGGGTGGAGACAGCCATGTTGTGGCAGTTTTGCGCTCTCTTTGGGATGCCTTTTGCAGCTGCAGTGTGCCTGGAGCTCAGGGCTTCCTGGTTTAAGAAACCCTAACCCTAGGCTCAACCCTAACCCTAACCCTAGGCAGGTAAATCAGCCTAGGGTTAGGGAAGGTCCCAAGGAAAAAGGGGTGGAGACAGCCATGTTGTGGCAGTTTTGCGCTCTCTTTGGGATGCCTTTTGCAGCTGCAGTGTGCCTGGAGCTCAGGGCTTCCTGGTTTAAAAAACCCTAACCCTAGGCTCAACCCTAACCCTAACCCTAGGCAGGTAAATCAGCCTAGGGTTAGGGAAGGTCCCAAGGAAAAAGGGGTGGAGACAGCCATGTTGTGGCAGTTTTGCGCTCTCTTTGGGATGCCTTTTGCAGCTGCAGTGTGCCTGGAGCTCAGGGCTTCCTGGTTTAAAAAACCCTAAACCTAGGCTCAACCCTAACCCTAACCCTAGGCAGGTAAATCAGCCTAGGGTTAGGGAAGGTCCCAAGGAAAAAGGGGTGGAGACAGCCATGTTGTGGCAGTTTTGCGCTCTCTTTGGGATGACTTTTGCAGCTGCAGTGTGCCTGGAGCTCAGGGCTTCCTGGTTTAAAAAACCCTAACCCTAGGCTCAACCCTAACCCTAACCCTAGGCAGGTAAATCAGCCTAGGGTTAGGGAAGGTCCCAAGGAAAAAGGGATGGAGACAGCCATGTTGTGGCAGTTTTGCGCTCTCTTTGGGATGCCTTTTGCAGCTGCAGTGTGCCTGGAGCTCAGGGCTTCCTGGTTTAAAAAACCCTAACCCTAGGCTCAACCCTAACCCTAACCCTAGGCAGGTAAATCAGCCTAGGGTTAGGGAAGGTCCCAAGGAAAAAGGGGTGGAGACAGCCATGTTATGGCAGTTTTGCGCTCTCTTTGGGATGCCTTTTGCAGCTGCAGTGTGCCTGGAGCTCAGGGCTTCCTGGTTTAAAAAACCCTAACCCTAGGCTCAACCCTAACCCTAAGCCTAGTAGGTAAATCAGCCTAGGGTTAGGGAAGGTCCCAAGGAAAAAGGGGTGGAGACAGCCATGTTGTGGCAGTTTTGCGCTCTCTTTGGGATGCCTTTTGCAGCTGCAGTGTGCCTGGAGCTCAGGGCTTCCTGGTTTAAGAAACCCTAACCCTAGGCTCAACCCTACCCCTAACCCTAGGCAGGTAAATCAGCCTAGGGTTAGGGAAGGTCCCAAGGAAAAAGGGGTGGAGACAGCCATGTGGTGGCAGTTTTGCGCTCTCTTTGGGATGCCTTTTGCAGCTGCAGTGTGCCTGGAGCTCAGGGCTTCCTGGTTTAAGAAACCCTAACCCTAGGCTCAGTAATAACCTTTTCCATAGGGAAGTAAACCAACTAGTGTTAAGTAAGATCCCAAGGAAAAAGGGGTGGAGACAGCCATGTTGTGGCAGTTTTGCGCTCTCTTTGGGATGCCTTTTGCAGCTGCAGTGTGCCTGGAGCTCAGGGCTTCCTGGTTTAAGAAACCCTAACCCTAGGCTCAACCCTAACCCTAACCCTAGGCAGGTAAATCAACCTAGGGTTAGGGAAGGTCCCAAGGAAAAAGGGGTGGAGACAGCCATGTTGTGGCAGTTTTGCGCTCTCTTTGGGATGCCTTTTGCAGCTGCAGTGTGCCTGGAGCTCAGGGCTTCCTGGTTTAAAAAACCCTAACCCTAGGCTCAACCCTAACCCTAACCCTAGGCAGGTAAATCAGCCTAGGGTTAGGGAAGGTCCCAAGGAAAAAGGGGTGGAGACAGCAATGTTGTGGCAGTTCTCCACTTTCTTTGGGGTGCCTTTTGCAGCTGCAGTGTGCCTGGAGCTCAGGGCTTCCTGGTTTAAGAAACCCTAACCCTAAACTCTGTAATAAACTTTTCCATAGGCAAGTAAATCACCTTGGGTTATGTAACGTCCCAAGGAAAAAGAAGTGGAGACACCCATGTTGTGGCAGTTTTGCGCTCTCTTTGGGATGCCTTTTGCAGCTGCAGTGTGCCTGGAGCTCAGGGCTTCCTGGTTTAAAAAACCCTAACCCTAGGCTCAACCCTAACCCTAAGCCTAGGCAGGTAAATCAGCCTAGGGTTAGGGAAGGTCCCAAGGAAAAAGGGGTGGAGACAGCCATGTTATGGCAGTTTTGCGCTCTCTTTGGGATGCCTTTTGCAGCTGCAGTGTGCCTGGAGCTCAGGGCTTCCTGGTTTAAGAAACCCTAACCCTAGGCTCAGTAATAACCTTTTCCATAGGCAAGTAAACCACCTAGTGTTAAGTAAGATCCCAAGGAAAAAGGGGTGGAGACAGCCATGTTGTGGCAGTTTTGCGCTCTCTTTGGGATGCCTTTTGCAGCTGCAGTGTGCCTGGAGCTCAGGGCTTCCTGGTTTAAAAAACCCTAACTCTAGTCTCTGTAATAAACTTTTCCTTAGGCAGGTAAATCAGCCTAGGGTTAGGGAAGGTCCCAAGGAAAAAGGGGTGGAGACAGCCATGTGGTGGCAGTTTTGCACTCTCTTTGGGATGCCTTTTGCAGCTGCAGTGTGCCTGGAGCTCAGGGCTTCCTGGTTTAAGAAACCCTAACCCTATGCTCAACCCTAACCCTAACCCTAGGCAGCTAAATCAGCCTAGGGTTAGGGAAGGTCCCAAGGAAAAAGGGGTGGAGACAGGCATGTTGTGGCAGTTTTGCGCTCTCTTTGGGATGCCTTTTGCAGCTGCAGTGTGCCTGGAGCTCAGGGCTTCCTGGTTTAAAAAACCCTAACCCGACGCTCAGTAATAACCTTTTCCATAGGGAAGTAAACCAACTAGTGTTAAGTAAGATCCCAAGGAAAAAGGGGTGGAGACAGCCATGTTGTGGCAGTTTTGCGCTCTCTTTGGGATGCCTTTTGCAGCTGCAGTGTGCCTGGAGCTCAGGGCTTCCTGGTTTAAAAAACCCTAACCCTAGGCTCAACCCTAACCCTAACCCTAGGCAGGTAAATCAGCCTAGGGTTAGGGAAGGTCCCAAGGAAAAAGGGGTGGAGACAGCAATGTTGTGGCAGTTTTGCGCTCTCTTTGGGATGCCTTTTGCAGCTGCAGTGTGCCTGGAGCTCAGGGCTTCCTGGTTTAAGAAACCCTAACCCTATGCTCAGTAATAACCTTTTCCATAGGCAGGTAAATCAGCCTAGGGTCAGGGAAGGTCCCAAGCAAAAAGGGGTGGAGACAGGCATGTTGTGGCAGTTTTGCGCTCTCTTTGGGATGCCTTTTGCAGCTGCAGTGTGCCTGGAGCTCAGGGCTTCCTGGTTTAAAAAACCCTAACCCGACGCTCAGTAATAACCTTTTCCATAGGGAAGTAAACCAACTAGTGTTAAGTAAGATCCCAAGGAAAAAGGGGTGGAGACAGCCATGTTGTGGCAGTTTTGCGCTCTCTTTGGGATGCCTTTTGCAGCTGCAGTGTGCCTGGAGCTCAGGGCTTCCTGGTTTAAAAAACCCTAACCCTAGGCTCAACCCTAACCCTAACCCTAGGCAGGTAAATCAGCCTAGGGTTAGGGAAGGTCCCAAGGAAAAAGGGGTGGAGACAGCAATGTTGTGGCAGTTCTCCACTTTCTTTGGGGTGCCTTTTGCAGCTGCAGTGTGCCTGGAGCTCAGGGCTTCCTGGTTTAAGAAACCCTAACCCTAAACTCTGTAATAAACTTTTCCATAGGCAAGTAAATCACCTTGGGTTATGTAACGTCCCAAGGAAAAAGAAGTGGAGACACCCATGTTGTGGCAGTTTTGCGCTCTCTTTGGGATGCCTTTTGCAGCTGCAGTGTGCCTGGAGCTCAGGGCTTCCTGGTTTAAGAAACCCTAACCCTAGGCTCAACCCTAACCCTAGCCCTAGGCAGGTAAATCAGCCTAGGGTTAGGGAAGGTCCCAAGGAAAAAGGGGTGGAGACAGCCATGTTGTGGCAGTTTTGCGCTCTCTTTGGGATGCCTTTTGCAGCTGCAGTGTGCCTGGAGCTCAGGGCTTCCTGGTTTAAAAAACCCTAACCCGAGGCTCAGTAATAACCTTTTCCATAGGGAAGTAAACCAACTAGTGTTAAGTAAGATCCCAAGGAAAAAGGGATGGAGACAGCCATGTTGTGGCAGTTTTGCGCTCTCTTTGGGATGCCTTTTGCAGCTGCAGTGTGCCTGGAGCTCAGGGCTTCCTGGTTTAAAAAACCCTAACCCTAGGCTCAACCCTAACCCTAACCCTAGGCAGGTAAATCAGCCTAGGGTTAGGGAAGGTCCCAAGGAAAAAGGGGTGGAGACAGCCATGTTGTGGCAGTTTTGCGCTCTCTTTGGGATGCCTTTTGCAGCTGCAGTGTGCCTGGAGCTCAGGGCTTCCTGGTTTAAGAAACCCTAACCCTATGCTCAGTAATAACCTTTTCCATAGGCAGGTAAATCAGCCTAGGGTCAGGGAAGGTCCCAAGCAAAAAGGGGTGGAGACAGGCATGTTGTGGCAGTTTTGCGCTCTCTTTGGGATGCCTTTTGCAGCTGCAGTGTGCCTGGAGCTCAGGGCTTCCTGGTTTAAAAAACCCTAACCCGACGCTCAGTAATAACCTTTTCCATAGGGAAGTAAACCAACTAGTGTTAAGTAAGATCCCAAGGAAAAAGGGGTGGAGACAGCCATGTTGTGGCAGTTTTGCGCTCTCTTTGGGATGCCTTTTGCAGCTGCAGTGTGCCTGGAGCTCAGGGCTTCCTGGTTTAAGAAACCCTAACCCTAGGCTCAACCCTAACCCTAACCCTAGGCAGGTAAATCAGCCTAGGGTTAGGGAAGGTCCCAAGGAAAAAGGGGTGGAGACAGCCATGTTGTGGCAGTTTTGCGCTCTCTTTGGGATGCCTTTTGCAGCTGCAGTGTGCCTGGAGCTCAGGGCTTCCTGGTTTAAAAAACCCTAACCCTAGGCTCAACCCTAACCCTAAGCCTCGGCAGGTAAATCAGCCTAGGGTTAGGGAAGGTCCCAAGGAAAAAGGGGTGGAGACAGCAATGTTGTGGCAGTTTTGCGCTCTCTTTGGGATGCCTTTTGCAGCTGCAGTGTGCCTGGAGCTCAGGGCTTCCTGGTTTAAGAAACCCTAACCCTATGCTCAGTAATAACCTTTTCCATAGGCAGGTAAATCAGCCTAGGGTTAGGGAAGGTCCCAAGGAAGAAGGGGTGGAGACAGCCATGTTGTGGCAGTTTTGCGCTCTCTTTGGGATGCCTTTTGCAGCTGCAGTGTGCCTGGAGCTCAGGGCTTCCTGGTTTAAGAAACCCTAACCCTAGGGTCTGTAATAACCTTTTCCATAGGCAAGTAAACCACCTAGTGTTAAGTAAGATCCCAAGGAAAAAGGGGTGGAGACAGCCATGTTGTGGCAGTTTTGCGCTCTCTTTGGGATGCCTTTTGCAGCTGCAGTGTGCCTGGAGCTCAGGGCTTCCTGGTTTAAAAAACCCTAACCCTAGGGTAAAACCTAACCCTAACCCTAGGCAGGTAAATCAGCCTAGGGTTAGGGAAGGTCCCAAGGAAAAAGGGGTGGAGACAGCCATGTTGTGGCAGTTTTGCGCTCTCTTTGGGATGCCTTTTGCAGCTGCAGTGTGCCTGGAGCTCAGGGCTTCCTGGTTTAAAAAACCCTAACCCTAGGCTCAACCCTAACCCTAACCCTAGGCAGGTAAATCAGCCTAGGGTTAGGGAAGGTCCCAAGGAAAAAGGGATGGAGACAGCCATGTTGTGGCAGTTTTGCGCTCTCTTTGGGATGCCTTTTGCAGCTGCAGTGTGCCTGGAGCTCAGGGCTTCCTGGTTTAAAAAACCCTAACCCTAGGCTCAACCCTAACCCTAACCCTAGGCAGGTAAATCAGCCTAGGGTTAGGGAAGGTCCCAAGGAAAAAGGGGTGGAGACAGCCATGTTATGGCAGTTTTGCGCTCTCTTTGGGATGCCTTTTGCAGCTGCAGTGTGCCTGGAGCTCAGGGCTTCCTGGTTTAAAAAACCCTAACCCTAGGCTCAACCCTAACCCTAAGCCTAGTAGGTAAATCAGCCTAGGGTTAGGGAAGGTCCCAAGGAAAAAGGGGTGGAGACAGCCATGTTGTGGCAGTTTTGCGCTCTCTTTGGGATGCCTTTTGCAGCTGCAGTGTGCCTGGAGCTCAGGGCTTCCTGGTTTAAGAAACCCTAACCCTATGCTCAGTAATAACCTTTTCCATAGGCAGGTAAATCAGCCTAGGGTTAGGGAAGGTCCCAAGCAAAAAGGGGTGGAGACAGGCATGTTGTGGCAGTTTTGCGCTCTCTTTGGGATGCCTTTTGCAGCTGCAGTGTGCCTGGAGCTCAGGGCTTCCTGGTTTAAGAAACCCTAACCCTATGCTCAGTAATAACCTTTTCCATAGGCAGGTAAATCAGCCTAGGGTTAGGGAAGGTCCCAAGGAAGAAGGGGTGGAGACAGGCATGTTGTGGCAGTTTTGCGCTCTCTTTGGGATGCCTTTTGCAGCTGCAGTGTGCCTGGAGCTCAGGGCTTCCTGGTTTAAAAAACCCTAACCCTAGGCTCAACCCTAACCCTAACCCTAGGCACGTAATCAGCCTATGGTTAGGGAAGGTCCCAAGGAAGAAGGGGTGGAGACAGCCATGTTGTGGCAGTTTTGCGCTCTCTTTGGGATGCCTTTTGCAGCTGCAGTGTGCCTGGAGCTCAGGGCTTCCTGGTTTAAAAAACCCTAACCCTAGGCTCAACCCTAACCCTAAGCCTAGTAGGTAAATCAGCCTAGGGTTAGGGAAGGTCCCAAGGAAAAAGGGGTGGAGACAGCCATGTTGTGGCAGTTTTGCGCTCTCTTTGGGATGCCTTTTGCAGCTGCAGTGTGCCTGGAGCTCAGGGCTTCCTGGTTTAAGAAACCCTAACCCTCGGTCTGTAATAACCTTTTCCGTAGGCAAGTAAACCACCTTGTGTTAATTAATATCCCAAGAAAAACGTGGTGGAGACAGCCATGTTGTGGCAGTTTTGCGCTCTCTTTGGGATGCCTTTTGCAGCTGCACTGTGCCTGGAGCTCAGGGCTTCCTGGTTTAAGAAACCCTAACCCTAGGCTCAACCCTAACCCTAACCCTAGGCAGGTAAATCAGCCTAGGGTTAGGGAAGGTCCCAAGGAAAAAGGGATGGAGACAGCCATGTTGTGGCAGTTTTGCGCTCTCTTTGGGATGCCTTTTGCAGCTGCAGTGTGCCTGGAGCTCAGGGCTTCCTGGTTTAAGAAACCCTAACCCTATGCTCAGTAATAACCTTTTCCATAGGCAGGTAAATCAGCCTAGGGTCAGGGAAGGTCCCAAGCAAAAAGGGGTGGAGACAGGCATGTTGTGGCAGTTTTGCGCTCTCTTTGGGATGCCTTTTGCAGCTGCAGTGTGCCTGGAGCTCAGGGCTTCCTGGTTTAAAAAACCCTAACCCGACGCTCAGTAATAACCTTTTCCATAGGGAAGTAAACCAACTAGTGTTAAGTAAGATCCCCAGGAAAAAGGGGTGGAGACAGCCATGTTGTGGCAGTTTTGCGCTCTCTTTGGGATGCCTTTTGCAGCTGCAGTGTGCCTGGAGCTCAGGGCTTCCTGGTTTAAAAAACCCTAACCCGACGCTCAGTAATAACCTTTTCCATAGGGAAGCAAACCAACTAGTGTTAAGTAAGATCCCCAGGAAAAAGGGGTGGAGACAGCCATGTTGTGGCAGTTTTGCGCTCTCTTTGGGATGCCTTTTGCAGCTGCAGTGTGCCTGGAGCTCAGGGCTTCCTGGTTTAAAAAACCCTAACCCTAGGGTAAACCCTAACCCTAAACCTAGGCAGGTAAATCAGCCTAGGGTTAGGGAAGGTCCCAAGGAAAAAGGGGTGGAGACAGCCATGTTGTGGCAGTTTTGCGCTCTCTTTGGGATGCCTTTTGCAGCTGCACTGTGCCTGGAGCTCAGGGCTTCCGGGTTTAAAAAACCCTAAACCTAGCCTCAATCCTAACCCTAACCCTAGTAGGTAAATCAGCCTAGGGTTAGGGAAGGTCCCAAGGAAAAAGGGGTGGAGACAGCCATGTTGTGGCAGTTTTGCGCTCTCTTTGGGATGCCTTTTGCAGCTGCAGTGTGCCTGGAGCTCAGGGCTTCCTGGTTTAAAAAACCCTAACCCTAGGCTCAACCCTAACCCTAAGCCTCGGCAGGTAAATCAGCCTAGGGTTAGGGAAGGTCCCAAGGAAAAAGGGGTGGAGACAGCCATGTTATGGCAGTTTTGCGCTCTCTTTGGGATGCCTTTTGCAGCTGCAGTGTGCCTGGAGCTCAGGGCTTCCTGGTTTAAGAAACCCTAACCCTAGGCTCAGTAATAACCTTTTCCATAGGCAAGTAAACCACCTAGTGTTAAGTAAGATCCCAAGGAAAAAGGGGTGGAGACAGCCATGTTGTGGCAGTTTTGCGCACTCTTTGGGATGCCTTTTGCAGCTGCAGTGTGCCTGGAGCTCAGGGCTTCCTGGTTTAAAAAACCCTAACCCTAGGCTCAACCCTAACCCTAACCCTAGGCAGGTAAATCAGCCTAGGGTTAGGGAAGGTCCCAAGGAAAAAGGGGTGGAGACAGCCATGTTGTGGCAGTTTTGCGCTCTCTTTGGGATGCCTTTTGCAGCTGCAGTGTGCCTGGAGCTCAGGGCTTCCTGGTTTAAAAAACCCTAACCCGAGGCTCAGTAATAACCTTTTCCATAGGGAAGTAAACCAACTAGTGTTAAGTAAGATCCCAAGGAAAAAGGGATGGAGACAGCCATGTTGTGGCAGTTTTGCGCTCTCTTTGGGATGCCTTTTGCAGCTGCAGTGTGCCTGGAGCTCAGGGCTTCCTGGTTTAAAAAACCCTAACCCTAGGCTCAACCCTAACCCTAACCCTAGGCAGGTAAATCAGCCTAGGGTTAGGGAAGGTCCCAAGGAAAAAGGGGTGGAGACAGCCATGTTATGGCAGTTTTGCGCTCTCTTTGGGATGCCTTTTGCAGCTGCAGTGTGCCTGGAGCTCAGGGCTTCCTGGTTTAAAAAACCCTAACCCTAGGCTCAACCCTAACCCTAAGCCTAGTAGGTAAATCAGCCTAGGGTTAGGGAAGGTCCCAAGGAAAAAGGGGTGGAGACAGCCATGTTGTGGCAGTTTTGCGCTCTCTTTGGGATGCCTTTTGCAGCTGCAGTGTGCCTGGAGCTCAGGGCTTCCTGGTTTAAAAAACCCTAACCCGAGGCTCAGTAATAACCTTTTCCATAGGGAAGTAAACCAACTAGTGTTAAGTAAGATCCCAAGGAAAAAGGGATGGAGACAGCCATGTTGTGGCAGTTTTGCGCTCTCTTTGGGATGCCTTTTGCAGCTGCAGTGTGCCTGGAGCTCAGGGCTTCCTGGTTTAAAAAACCCTAACCCTAGGCTCAACCCTAACCCTAACCCTAGGCAGGTAAATCAGCCTAGGGTTAGGGAAGGTCCCAAGGAAAAAGGGGTGGAGACAGCCATGTTATGGCAGTTTTGCGCTCTCTTTGGGATGCCTTTTGCAGCTGCAGTGTGCCTGGAGCTCAGGGCTTCCTGGTTTAAAAAACCCTAACCCTAGGCTCAACCCTAACCCTAAGCCTAGTAGGTAAATCAGCCTAGGGTTAGGGAAGGTCCCAAGGAAAAAGGGATGGAGACAGCCATGTTGTGGCAGTTTTGCGCTCTCTTTGGGATGCCTTTTGCAGCTGCAGTGTGCCTGGAGCTCAGGGCTTCCTGGTTTAAGAAACCCTAACCCTATGCTCAGTAATAACCTTTTCCATAGGCAGGTAAATCAGCCTAGGGTTAGGGAAGGTCCCAAGCAAAAAGGGGTGGAGACAGGCATGTTGTGGCAGTTTTGCGCTCTCTTTGGGATGCCTTTTGCAGCTGCAGTGTGCCTGGAGCTCAGGGCTTCCTGGTTTAAAAAACCCTAACCCTAGGCTCAACCCTAACCCTAACCCTAGGCACGTAATCAGCCTATGGTTAGGGAAGGTCCCAAGGAAGAAGGGGTGGAGACAGCCATGTTGTGGCAGTTTTGCGCTCTCTTTGGGATGCCTTTTGCAGCTGCAGTGTGCCTGGAGCTCAGGGCTTCCTGGTTTAAGAAACCCTAACCATAGGCTCAACCCTAACCCTAACCCTAGTAGGTAAATCAGCCTAGGGTTAGGGAAGGTCCCAAGGAAAAAGGGCTGGAGACAGCCATGTTGTGGCAGTTTTGCGCTCTCTTTGGGATGCCTTTTGCAGCTGCAGTGTGCCTGGAGCTCAGGGCTTTCTGGTTTAAAAAACCCTAACCCTAGGCTCTGTAATAACCTTTTCCATAGGCAGGTAAATCAGCCTAGGGTTAGGGAAGGTCCCAAGGAAGAAGGGGTGGAGACAGCCATGTTGTGGCAGTTTTGCGCTCTCTTTGGGATGCCTTTTGCAGCTGCAGTGTGCCTGGAGCTCAGGGCTTCCTGGTTTAAGAAACCCTAACCCTCGGTCTGTAATAACCTTTTCCGTAGGCAAGTAAACCACCTTGTGTTAATTAATATCCCAAGAAAAACGTGGTGGAGACAGCCATGTTGTGGCAGTTTTGCGCTCTCTTTGGGATGCCTTTTGCAGCTGCAGTGTGCCTGGAGCTCAGGGCTTCCTGGTTTAAGAAACCCTAACCCTAGGCTCAACCCTACCCCTAACCCTAGGCAGGTAAATCAGCCTAGGGTTAGGGAAGGTCCCAAGGAAAAAGGGGTGGAGACAGCCATGTTGTGGCAGTTTTGCGCTCTCTTTGGGATGCCTTTTGCAGCTGCAGTGTGCCTGGAGCTCAGGGCTTCCTGGTTTAAGAAACCCTAACCCTATGCTCAATAATAACCTTTTCCATAGGCAGGTAAATCAGCCTAGGGTCAGGGAAGGTCCCAAGCAAAAAGGGGTGGAGACAGGCATGTTGTGGCAGTTTTGCGCTCTCTTTGGGATGCCTTTTGCAGCTGCAGTGTGCCTGGAGCTCAGGGCTTCCTGGTTTAAAAAACCCTAACCCGACGCTCAGTAATAACCTTTTCCATAGGGAAGTAAACCAACTAGTGTTAAGTAAGATCCCCAGGAAAAAGGGGTGGAGACAGGCATGTTGTGGCAGTTTTGCGCTCTCTTTGGGATGCCTTTTGCAGCTGCAGTGTGCCTGGAGCTCAGGGCTTCCTGGTTTAAAAAACCCTAACCCGACGCTCAGTAATAACCTTTTCCATAGGGAAGTAAACCAACTAGTGTTAAGTAAGATCCCCAGGAAAAAGGGCTGGAGACAGCCATGTTGTGGCAGTTTTGCGCTCTCTTTGGGAGTCCTTTTGCAGCTGCAGTGTGCCTGGAGCTCAGGGCTTCCTGGTTTAAAAAACCCTAACCCTAGGGTAAACCCTAACCCTAACCCTAGGCAGGTAAATCAGCCTAGGGTTAGGGAAGGTCCCAAGGAAAAAGGGGTGGAGACAGCCATGTTGTGGCAGTTTTGCGCTCTCTTTGGGATGCCTTTTGCAGCTGCACTGTGCCTGGAGCTCAGGGCTTCCTGGTTTAAAAAACCCTAACCCTAGGCTCAACCCTAACCCTAACCCTAGGCAGGTAAATCAGCCTAGGGTTAGGGAAGGTCCCAAGGAAAAAGGGGTGGAGACAGCCATGTTGTGGCAGTTTTGTGCTCTCTTTGGGATGCCTTTTGCAGCTGCAGTGTGCCTGGAGCTCAGGGCTTCCTGGTTTAAAAAACCCTAACCCTAGGCTCAACCCTAACCCTAACCCTAGGCAGGTAAATCAGCCTAGGGTTAGGGAAGGTCCCAAGGAAAAAGGGGTGGAGACAGCCATGTTATGGCAGTTTTGCGCTCTCTTTGGGATGCCTTTTGCAGCTGCAGTGTGCCTGGAGCTCAGGGCTTCCTGGTTTAAGAAACCCTAACCCTATGCTCAGTAATAACCTTTTCCATAGGCAGGTAAATCAGCCTAGGGTTAGGGAAGGTCCCAAGCAAAAAGGGGTGGAGACAGGCATGTTGTGGCAGTTTTGCGCTCTCTTTGGGATGCCTTTTGCAGCTGCAGTGTGCCTGGAGCTC
Organism: Calcarius lapponicus; assembly: GCA_039654755.1. Lineage (NCBI taxonomy): Eukaryota > Metazoa > Chordata > Aves > Passeriformes > Fringillidae > Calcarius > Calcarius lapponicus. Next base: position 87,406 of record JBBFKN010000108.1, on the reverse strand, counting down.
AGGGCTTCCTGGTTTAAAAAACCCTAACCCTAGGCTCAACCCTAACCCTAACCCTAGGCACGTAATCAGCCTATGGTTAGGGAAGGTCCCAAGGAAGAAGGGGTGGAGACAGCCATGTTGTGGCAGTTTTGCGCTCTCTTTGGGATGCCTTTTGCAGCTGCAGTGTGCCTGGAGCTCAGGGCTTCCTGGTTTAAAAAACCCTAACCCTAGGCTCAACCCTAACCCTAACCCTAGTAGGTAAATCAGCCTAGGGTTAGGGAAGGTCCCAAGGAAAAAGGGGTGGAGACAGCCATGTTGTGGCAGTTTTGCGCTCTCTTTGGGATGCCTTTTGCAGCTGCAGTGTGCCTGGAGCTCAGGGCTTCCTGGTTTAAAAAACCCTAACCCTAGGCTCAACCCTAACCCTAAGCCTAGTAGGTAAATCAGCCTAGGGTTAGGGAAGGTCCCAAGGAAAAAGGGGTGGAGACAGCCATGTTGTGGCAGTTTTGCGCTCTCTTTGGGATGCCTTTTGCAGCTGCAGTGTGCCTGGAGCTCAGGGCTTCCTGGTTTAAGAAACCCTAACCCTATGCTCAGTAATAACCTTTTCCATAGGCAGGTAAATCAGCCTAGGGTTAGGGAAGGTCCCAAGCAAAAAGGGGTGGAGACAGGCATGTTGTGGCAGTTTTGCGCTCTCTTTGGGATGCCTTTTGCAGCTGCAGTGTGCCTGGAGCTCAGGGCTTCCTGGTTTAAAAAACCCTAACCCTAGGCTCAACCCTAACCCTAACCCTAGGCACGTAATCAGCCTATGGTTAGGGAAGGTCCCAAGGAAGAAGGGGTGGAGACAGCCATGTTGTGGCAGTTTTGCGCTCTCTTTGGGATGCCTTTTGCAGCTGCAGTGTGCCTGGAGCTCAGGGCTTCCTGGTTTAAAAAACCCTAACCCTAGGCTCAACCCTAACCCTAACCCTAGTAGGTAAATCAGCCTAGGGTTAGGGAAGGTCCCAAGGAAAAAGGGCTGGAGACAGCCATGTTGTGGCAGTTTTGCGCTCTCTTTGGGATGCCTTTTGCAGCTGCAGTGTGCCTGGAGCTCAGGGCTTTCTGGTTTAAAAAACCCTAACCCTAGGCTCTGTAATAACCTTTTCCATAGGCAGGTAAATCAGCCTAGGGTTAGGGAAGGTCCCAAGGAAGAAGGGGTGGAGACAGCCATGTTGTGGCAGTTTTGCGCTCTCTTTGGGATGCCTTTTGCAGCTGCAGTGTGCCTGGAGCTCAGGGCTTCCTGGTTTAAGAAACCCTAACCCTCGGTCTGTAATAACCTTTTCCGTAGGCAAGTAAACCACCTTGTGTTAATTAATATCCCAAGAAAAACGTGGTGGAGACAGCCATGTTGTGGCAGTTTTGCGCTCTCTTTGGGATGCCTTTTGCAGCTGCACTGTGCCTGGAGCTCAGGGCTTCCTGGTTTAAGAAACCCTAACCCTAGGCTCAACCCTACCCCTAACCCTAGGCAGGTAAATCAGCCTAGGGTTAGGGAAGGTCCCAAGGAAAAAGGGGTGGAGACAGCCATGTTGTGGCAGTTTTGCGCTCTCTTTGGGATGCCTTTTGCAGCTGCAGTGTGCCTGGAGCTCAGGGCTTCCTGGTTTAAGAAACCCTAACCCTATGCTCAATAATAACCTTTTCCATAGGCAGGTAAATCAGCCTAGGGTCAGGGAAGGTCCCAAGCAAAAAGGGGTGGAGACAGGCATGTTGTGGCAGTTTTGCGCTCTCTTTGGGATGCCTTTTGCAGCTGCACTGTGCCTGGAGCTCAGGGCTTCCTGGTTTAAAAAACCCTAACCCGACGCTCAGTAATAACCTTTTCCATAGGGAAGTAAACCAACTAGTGTTAAGTAAGATCCCCAGGAAAAAGGGGTGGAGACAGCCATGTTGTGGCAGTTTTGCGCTCTCTTTGGGATGCCTTTTGCAGCTGCAGTGTGCCTGGAGCTCAGGGCTTCCTGGTTTAAAAAACCCTAACCCGACGCTCAGTAATAACCTTTTCCATAGGGAAGTAAACCAACTAGTGTTAAGTAAGATCCCCAGGAAAAAGGGGTGGAGACAGCCATGTTGTGGCAGTTTTGCGCTCTCTTTGGGATGCCTTTTGCAGCTGCAGTGTGCCTGGAGCTCAGGGCTTCCTGGTTTAAAAAACCCTAACCCTAGGCTCAACCCTAACCCTAACCCTAGGCAGGTAAATCAGCCTAGGGTTAGGGAAGGTCCCAAGGAAAAAGGGGTGGAGACAGCCATGTTGTGGCAGTTTTGCGCTCTCTTTGGGATGCCTTTTGCAGCTGCACTGTGCCTGGAGCTCAGGGCTTCCTGGTTTAAAAAACCCTAACCCTAGGCTCAACCCTAACCCTAACCCTAGGCAGGTAAATCAGCCTAGGGTTAGGGAAGGTCCCAAGGAAAAAGGGGTGGAGACAGCCATGTTGTGGCAGTTTTGCGCTCTCTTTGGGATGCCTTTTGCAGCTGCAGTGTGCCTGGAGCTCAGGGCTTCCTGGTTTAAAAAACCCTAACCCTAGGCTCAACCCTAACCCTAAGCCTAGGCAGGTAAATCAGCCTAGGGTTAGGGAAGGTCCCAAGGAAAAAGGGGTGGAGACAGCCATGTTGTGGCAGTTTTGCGCTCTCTTTGGGATGCCTTTTGCAGCTGCAGTGTGCCTGGAGCTCAGGGCTTCCTGGTTTAAGAAACCCTAACCCTAGGCTCAGTAATACCCTTTTCCATAGGCAAGTAAACCACCTAGTGTTAAGTAAGATCCCAAGGAAAAAGGGGTGGAGACAGCCATGTTGTGGCAGTTTTGCGCTCTCTTTGGGATGCCTTTTGCAGCTGCAGTGTGCCTGGAGCTCAGGGCTTCCTGGTTTAAGAAACCCTAACCCTAGGCTCAACCCTAACCCTAACCCTAGGCAGGTAAATCAGCCTAGGGTTAGGGAAGGTCCCAAGGAAAAAGGGGTGGAGACAGCCATGTTGTGGCAGTTTTGCGCTCTCTTTGGGATGCCTTTTGCAACTGCAGTGTGCCTGGAGCTCAGGGCTTCCTGGTTTAAAAAACCCTAACCCGAGGCTCAGTAATAACCTTTTCCATAGGGAAGTAAACCAACTAGTGTTAAGTAAGATCCCAAGGAAAAAGGGATGGAGACAGCCATGTTGTGGCAGTTTTGCGCTCTCTTTGGGATGCCTTTTGCAGCTGCAGTGTGCCTGGAGCTCAGGGCTTCCTGGTTTAAAAAACCCTAACCCTAGGGTAAACCCTAACCCTAACCCTAGGCAGGTAAATCAGCCTAGGGTTAGGGAAGGTCCCAAGGAAAAAGGGGTGGAGACAGCCATGTTGTGGCAGTTTTGCGCTCTCTTTGGGATGCCTTTTGCAGCTGCAGTGTGCCTGGAGCTCAGGGCTTCCTGGTTTAAGAAACCCTAACCCAATGCTCAGTAATAACCTTTTCCATAGGCAGGTAAATCAGCCTAGGGTCAGGGAAGGTCCCAAGCAAAAAGGGGTGGAGACAGGCATGTTGTGGCAGTTTTGCGCTCTCTTTGGGATGCCTTTTGCAGCTGCAGTGTGCCTGGAGCTCAGGGCTTCCTGGTTTAAGAAACCCTAACCCTAGGCTCAACCCTAACCCTAACCCTAGGCAGGTAAATCAGCCTAGGGTTAGGGAAGGTCCCAAGGAAAAAGGGGTGGAGACAGCCATGTTGTGGCAGTTTTGCGCTCTCTTTGGGATGCCTTTTGCAGCTGCACTGTGCCTGGAGCTCAGGGCTTCCTGGTTTAAAAAACCCTAAACCTAGCCTCAACCCTAACCCTAACCCTAGGCAGGTAAATCAGCCTAGGGTTAGGGAAGGTCCCAGGGAAAAAGGGGTGGAGACAGCCATGTTGTGGCAGTTTTGCGCTCTCTTTGGGATGCCTTTTGCAGCTGCAGTGTGCCTGGAGCTCAGGGCTTCCTGGTTTAAAAAACCCTAACCCTAGGCTCAACCCTAACCCTAACCCTAGGCAAGTAAACCACCTAGTGTTAAGTAAGATCCCAAGGAAAAAGGGGTGGAGACAGCCATGTTGTGGCAGTTCTGCACTTTCTTTGTGGTGCCTTTTGCAGCTGCAGTGTGCCTGGAGCTCAGGGCTTCCTGGTTTAAGAAACCCTAACCCTAAACTCTGTAATAAACTTTTCCATAGGCAAGTAAATCACCTAGGGTTATGTAACGTCCCAAGGAAACAGAAGTGGAGACAGCCATGTTGTGGCAGTTTTGCGCTCTCTTTGGGATGCCTTTTGCAGCTGCAGTGTGCCTGGAGCTCAGGGCTTCGTGGTTTAAGAAACCCTAACCCTAGGCTCTTTAATAACCTTTTCCATAGGCAAGTAAACCACCTAGTGTTAAGTAAGATCCCAAGAAAAAAGGGGTGGAGACAGCCATGTTGTGGCAGTTTTGCGCTCTCTTTGGGATGCCTTTTGCAGCTGCAGTGTGCCTGGAGCTCAGGGCTTCCTGGTTTAAAAAACCCTAACCCTAGGCTCAACCCTAACCCTAACCCTAGGCAGGTAAATCAGCCTAGGGTTAGGGAAGGTCCCAAGGAAAAAGGGGTGGAGACAGCAATGTTGTGGCAGTTCTCCACTTTCTTTGGGGTGCCTTTTGCAGCTGCAGTGTGCCTGGAGCTCAGGGCTTCCTGGTTTAAGAAACCCTAACCCTAAACTCTGTAATAAACTTTTCCATAGGCAAGTAAATCACCTAGGGTTATGTAACGTCCCAAGGAAACAGAAGTGGAGACAGCCATGTTGTGGCAGTTTTGCGCTCTCTTTGGGATGCCTTTTGCAGCTGCACTGTGCCTGGAGCTCAGGGCTTCCTGGTTTAAAAAACCCTAACCCTAGGCTCAACCCTTACCCTAAGCCTAGGCAGGTAAATCAGCCTAGGGTTAGGGAAGGTCCCAAGGAAAAAGGGGTGGAGACAGCCATGTTGTGGCAGTTTTGCGCTCTCTTTGGGATGCCTTTTGCAGCTGCAGTGTGCCTGGAGCTCAGGGCTTCCTGGTTTAAGAAACCCTAACCCTATGCTCAGTAATAACCTTTTCCATAGGCAGGTAAATCAGCCTAGGGTTAGGGAAGGTCCCAAGGAAGAAGGGGTGGAGACAGCCATGTTGTGGCAGTTTTGCGCTCTCTTTGGGATGCCTTTTGCAGCTGCAGTGTGCCTGGAGCTCAGGGCTTCCTGGTTTAAGAATCCCTAACCCTATGCTCAGTAATAACCTTTTCCATAGGCAGGTAAATCAGCCTAGGGTTAGGGAAGGTCCCAAGGAAGAAGGGGTGGAGACAGCCATGTTGTGGCAGTTTTGCGCTCTCTTTGGGATGCCTTTTGCAGCTGCAGTGTGCCTGGAGCTCAGGGCTTCCTGGTTTAAGAAACCCTAACCCTAGGCTCAACCCTAACCCTAACCCTAGGCAGGTAAATCAGCCTAGGGTTAGAGAAGGTCCCAAGGAAAAAGGGGTGGAGACAGCCATGTTGTGGCAGTTTTGCGCTCTCTTTGGGATGCCTTTTGCAGCTGCAGTGTGCCTGGAGCTCAGGGCTTCCTGGTTTAAAAATCCCTAACCTGAGGCTCAGTAATAAACTTTTCCTTAGGGAAGTAAACCAACTAGTGTTAAGTAAGATCCCAAGGAAAAAGGGGTGGAGACAGCCATGTTGTGGCAGTTTTGCGCTCTCTTTGGGATGCCTTTTGCAGCTGCAGTGTGCCTGGAGCTCAGGGCTTCCTGGTTTAAGAAACCCTAACCCTAGGCTCAACCCGAACCCTAACCCTAGGCAGGTAAATCAGCCTAGGGTTAGGGAAGGTCCCAAGGAAAAAGGGATGGAGACAGCCATGTTGTGGCAGTTTTGCGCTCTCTTTGGGATGCCTTTTGCAGCTGCAGTGTGCCTGGAGCTCAGGGCTTCCTGGTTTAAAAAACCCTAACCCTAGGGTAAACCCTAACCCTAACCCTAGTAGGTAAATCAGCCTAGGGTTAGGGAAGGTCCCAAGGAAAAAGGGGTGGAGACAGCCATGTTGTGGCAGTTTTGCGCTCTCTTTGGGATGCCTTTTGCAGCTGCAGTGTGCCTGGAGCTCAGGGCTTCCTGGTTTAAGAAACCCTAACCCTATGCTCAGTAATAACCTTTTCCATAGGCAGGTAAATCAGCCTAGGGTTAGGGAAGGTCCCAAGCAAAAAGGGGTGGAGACAGCCATGTTGTGGCAGTTCTCCACTTTCTTTGGGGTGCCTTTTGCAGCTGCAGTGTGCCTGGAGCTCAGGGCTTCCTGGTTTAAGAAATCCTAACCCTAAACTCTGTAATAAACTTTTCCATAGGCAAGTAAATCACCTAGGGTTATGTAACGTCCCAAGGAAACAGAAATGGAGACAGCCATGTTGTGGCAGTTTTGCGCTCTCTTTGGGATGCCTTTTGCAGCTGCACTGTGCCTGGAGCTCAGGGCTTCCTGGTTTAAAAAACCCTAACCCTAGGCTCAACCCTTACCCTAAGCCTAGGCAGGTAAATCAGCCTAGGGTTAGGGAAGGTCCCAAGGAAAAAGGGGTGGAGACAGCCATGTTGTGGCAGTTTTGCGCTCTCTTTGGGATGCCTTTTGCAGCTGCAGTGTGCCTGGAGCTCAGGGCTTCCTGGTTTAAGAAACCCTAACCCTAGGCTCAACCCTAACCCTAACCCTAGGCAGGTAAATCAGCCTAGGGTTAGAGAAGGTCCCAAGGAAAAAGGGGTGGAGACAGCCATGTTGTGGCAGTTTTGCGCTCTCTTTGGGATGCCTTTTGCAGCTGCAGTGTGCCTGGAGCTCAGGGCTTCCTGGTTTAAAAATCCCTAACCTGAGGCTCAGTAATAAACTTTTCCTTAGGGAAGTAAACCAACTAGTGTTAAGTAAGATCCCAAGGAAAAAGGGGTGGAGACAGCCATGTTGTGGCAGTTTTGCGCTCTCTTTGGGATGCCTTTTGCAGCTGCAGTGTGCCTGGAGCTCAGGGCTTCCTGGTTTAAAAAACCCTAACCCTAGGCTCAACCCTAACCCTAACCCTAGGCAGGTAAATAAGCCTAGGGTTAGGGAAGGTCCCAAGGAAAAAGGGGTGGAGACAGCCATGTTATGGCAGTTTTGCGCTCTCTTTGGGATGCCTTTTGCAGCTGCAGTGTGCCTGGAGCTCAGGGCTTCCTGGTTTAAGAAACCCTAACCCTAGGCTCAGTAATAACCTTTTCCATAGGCAGGTAATCAGCCTAGGGTTAGGGAAGTTCCCAAGGAAAAAGGGCTGGAGACAGCCATGTTGTGGCAGTTTTGCGCTCTCTTTGGGATGCCTTTTGCAGCTGCAGTGTGCCTGGAGCTCAGGGCTTCCTGGTTTAAGAAACCCTAACCCTAGGCTCAACCCGAACCCTAACCCTAGGCAGGTAAATCAGCCTAGGGTTAGGGAAGGTCCCAAGGAAAAAGGGGTGGAGACAGCCATGTTGTGGCAGTTTTGCGCTCTCTTTGGGATGCCTTTTGCAGCTGCAGTGTGCCTGGAGCTCAGGGCTTCCTGGTTTAAAAAACCCTAACCCGAGGCTCAGTAATAACCTTTTCCATAGGGAAGTAAACCAACTAGTGTTAAGTAAGATCCCAAGGAAAAAGGGATGGAGACAGCCATGTTGTGGCAGTTTTGCGCTCTCTTTGGGATGCCTTTTGCAGCTGCAGTGTGCCTGGAGCTCAGGGCTTCCTGGTTTAAAAAACCCTAACCCTAGGGTAAACCCTAACCCTAACCCTAGGCAGGTAAATCAGCCTAGGGTTAGGGAAGGTCCCAAGGAAAAAGGGGTGGAGACAGCCATGTTGTGGCAGTTTTGCGCTCTCTTTGGGATGCCTTTTGCAGCTGCAGTGTGCCTGGAGCTCAGGGCTTCCTGGTTTAAGAAACCCTAACCCAATGCTCAGTAATAACCTTTTCCATAGGCAGGTAAATCAGCCTAGGGTCAGGGAAGGTCCCAAGCAAAAAGGGGTGGAGACAGGCATGTTGTGGCAGTTTTGCGCTCTCTTTGGGATGCCTTTTGCAGCTGCAGTGTGCCTGGAGCTCAGGGCTTCCTGGTTTAAGAAACCCTAACCCTAGGCTCAACCCTAACCCTAACCCTAGGCAGGTAAATCAGCCTAGGGTTAGGGAAGGTCCCAAGGAAAAAGGGGTGGAGACAGCCATGTTGTGGCAGTTTTGCGCTCTCTTTGGGATGCCTTTTGCAGCTGCACTGTGCCTGGAGCTCAGGGCTTCCTGGTTTAAAAAACCCTAAACCTAGCCTCAACCCTAACCCTAACCCTAGGCAGGTAAATCAGCCTAGGGTTAGGGAAGGTCCCAGGGAAAAAGGGGTGGAGACAGCCATGTTGTGGCAGTTTTGCGCTCTCTTTGGGATGCCTTTTGCAGCTGCAGTGTGCCTGGAGCTCAGGGCTTCCTGGTTTAAAAAACCCTAACCCTAGGCTCAACCCTAACCCTAACCCTAGGCAAGTAAACCACCTAGTGTTAAGTAAGATCCCAAGGAAAAAGGGGTGGAGACAGCCATGTTGTGGCAGTTCTGCACTTTCTTTGTGGTGCCTTTTGCAGCTGCAGTGTGCCTGGAGCTCAGGGCTTCCTGGTTTAAGAAACCCTAACCCTAAACTCTGTAATAAACTTTTCCATAGGCAAGTAAATCACATAGGGTTATGTAACGTCCCAAGGAAACAGAAGTGGAGACAGCCATGTTGTGGCAGTTTTGCGCTCTCTTTGGGATGCCTTTTGCAGCTGCAGTGTGCCTGGAGCTCAGGGCTTCGTGGTTTAAGAAACCCTAACCCTAGGCTCTTTAATAACCTTTTCCATAGGCAAGTAAACCACCTAGTGTTAAGTAAGATCCCAAGAAAAAAGGGGTGGAGACAGCCATGTTGTGGCAGTTTTGCGCTCTCTTTGGGATGCCTTTTGCAGCTGCAGTGTGCCTGGAGCTCAGGGCTTCCTGGTTTAAAAAACCCTAACCCTAGGCTCAACCCTAACCCTAACCCTAGGCAGGTAAATCAGCCTAGGGTTAGGGAAGGTCCCAAGGAAAAAGGGGTGGAGACAGCAATGTTGTGGCAGTTCTCCACTTTCTCTGGGGTGCCTTTTGCAGCTGCAGTGTGCCTGGAGCTCAGGGCTTCCTGGTTTAAGAAACCCTAACCCTAAACTCTGTAATAAACTTTTCCATAGGCAAGTAAATCACCTAGGGTTATGTAACGTCCCAAGGAAACAGAAGTGGAGACAGCCATGTTGTGGCAGTTTTGCGCTCTCTTTGGGATGCCTTTTGCAGCTGCACTGTGCCTGGAGCTCAGGGCTTCCTGGTTTAAAAAACCCTAACCCTAGGCTCAACCCTTACCCTAAGCCTAGGCAGGTAAATCAGCCTAGGGTTAGGGAAGGTCCCAAGGAAAAAGGGGTGGAGACAGCCATGTTGTGGCAGTTTTGCGCTCTCTTTGGGATGCCTTTTGCAGCTGCAGTGTGCCTGGAGCTCAGGGCTTCCTGGTTTAAGAAACCCTAACCCTATGCTCAGTAATAACCTTTTCCATAGGCAGGTAAATCAGCCTAGGGTTAGGGAAGGTCCCAAGGAAGAAGGGGTGGAGACAGCCATGTTGTGGCAGTTTTGCGCTCTCTTTGGGATGCCTTTTGCAGCTGCAGTGTGCCTGGAGCTCAGGGCTTCCTGGTTTAAGAATCCCTAACCCTATGCTCAGTAATAACCTTTTCCATAGGCAGGTAAATCAGCCTAGGGTTAGGGAAGGTCCCAAGGAAGAAGGGGTGGAGACAGCCATGTTGTGGCAGTTTTGCGCTCTCTTTGGGATGCCTTTTGCAGCTGCAGTGTGCCTGGAGCTCAGGGCTTCCTGGTTTAAGAAACCCTAACCCTAGGCTCAACCCTAACCCTAACCCTAGGCAGGTAAATCAGCCTAGGGTTAGAGAAGGTCCCAAGGAAAAAGGGGTGGAGACAGCCATGTTGTGGCAGTTTTGCGCTCTCTTTGGGATGCCTTTTGCAGCTGCAGTGTGCCTTGAGCTCAGGGCTTCCTGGTTTAAAAATCCCTAACCTGAGGCTCAGTAATAAACTTTTCCTTAGGGAAGTAAACCAACTAGTGTTAAGTAAGATCCCAAGGAAAAAGGGGTGGAGACAGCCATGTTGTGGCAGTTTTGCGCTCTCTTTGGGATGCCTTTTGCAGCTGCAGTGTGCCTGGAGCTCAGGGCTTCCTGGTTTAAGAAACCCTAACCCTAGGCTCAACCCGAACCCTAACCCTAGGCAGGTAAATCAGCCTAGGGTTAGGGAAGGTCCCAAGGAAAAAGGGATGGAGACAGCCATGTTGTGGCAGTTTTGCGCTCTCTTTGGGATGCCTTTTGCAGCTGCAGTGTGCCTGGAGCTCAGGGCTTCCTGGTTTAAAAAACCCTAACCCTAGGGTAAACCCTAACCCTAACCCTAGGCAGGTAAATCAGCCTAGGGTTAGGGAAGGTCCCAAGGAAAAAGGGGTGGAGACAGCCATGTTGTGGCAGTTTTGCGCTCTCTTTGGGATGCCTTTTGCAGCTGCAGTGTGCCTGGAGCTCAGGGCTTCCTGGTTTAAGAAACCCTAACCCTATGCTCAGTAATAACCTTTTCCATAGGCAGGTAAATCAGCCTAGGGTTAGGGAAGGTCCCAAGCAAAAAGGGGTGGAGACAGGCATGTTGTGGCAGTTCTCCACTTTCTTTGGGGTGCCTTTTGCAGCTGCAGTGTGCCTGGAGCTCAGGGCTTCCTGGTTTAAGAAATCCTAACCCTAAACTCTGTAATAAACTTTTCCATAGGCAAGTAAATCACCTAGGGTTATGTAACGTCCCAAGGAAACAGAAATGGAGACAGCCATGTTGTGGCAGTTTTGCGCTCTCTTTGGGATGCCTTTTGCAGCTGCACTGTGCCTGGAGCTCAGGGCTTCCTGGTTTAAAAAACCCTAACCCTAGGCTCAACCCTTACCCTAAGCCTAGGCAGGTAAATCAGCCTAGGGTTAGGGAAGGTCCCAAGGAAAAAGGGGTGGAGACAGCCATGTTGTGGCAGTTTTGCGCTCTCTTTGGGATGCCTTTTGCAGCTGCAGTGTGCCTGGAGCTCAGGGCTTCCTGGTTTAAGAAACCCTAACCCTAGGCTCAACCCTAACCCTAACCCTAGGCAGGTAAATCAGCCTAGGGTTAGAGAAGGTCCCAAGGAAAAAGGGGTGGAGACAGCCATGTTGTGGCAGTTTTGCGCTCTCTTTGGGATGCCTTTTGCAGCTGCAGTGTGCCTGGAGCTCAGGGCTTCCTGGTTTAAAAATCCCTAACCTGAGGCTCAGTAATAAACTTTTCCTTAGGGAAGTAAACCAACTAGTGTTAAGTAAGATCCCAAGGAAAAAGGGGTGGAGACAGCCATGTTGTGGCAGTTTTGCGCTCTCTTTGGGATGCCTTTTGCAGCTGCAGTGTGCCTGGAGCTCAGGGCTTCCTGGTTTAAAAAACCCTAACCCTAGGCTCAACCCTAACCCTAACCCTAGGCAGGTAAATAAGCCTAGGGTTAGGGAAGGTCCCAAGGAAAAAGGGGTGGAGACAGCCATGTTATGGCAGTTTTGCGCTCTCTTTGGGATGCCTTTTGCAGCTGCAGTGTGCCTGGAGCTCAGGGCTTCCTGGTTTAAGAAACCCTAACCCTAGGCTCAGTAATAACCTTTTCCATAGGCAGGTAATCAGCCTAGGGTTAGGGAAGTTCCCAAGGAAAAAGGGCTGGAGACAGCCATGTTGTGGCAGTTTTGCGCTCTCTTTGGGATGCCTTTTGCAGCTGCAGTGTGCCTGGAGCTCAGGGCTTCCTGGTTTAAGAAACCCTAACCCTAGGCTCAACCCGAACCCTAACCCTAGGCAGGTAAATCAGCCTAGGGTTAGGGAAGGTCCCAAGGAAAAAGGGGTGGAGACAGCCATGTTGTGGCAGTTTTGCGCTCTCTTTGGGATGCCTTTTGCAGCTGCAGTGTGCCTGGAGCTCAGGGCTTCCTGGTTTAAAAAACCCTAACCCGACGCTCAGTTATAACCTTTTCCATAGGGAAGTAAACCAACTAGTGTTAAGTAAGATCCCAAGGAAAAAGGGGTGGAGACAGCCATGTTGTGGCAGTTTTGCGCTCTCTTTGGGATGCCTTTTGCAGCTGCAGTGTGCCTGGAGCTCAGGGCTTCCTGGTTTAAAAAACCCTAACCCTAGGGTAAACCCTAACCCTAACCCTAGGCAGGTAAATCAGCCTAGGGTTAGGGAAGGTCCCAAGGAAAAAGGGGTGGAGACAGCCATGTTATGGCAGTTTTGCGCTCTCTTTGGGATGCCTTTTGCAGCTGCAGTGTGCCTGGAGCTCAGGGCTTCCTGGTTTAAGAAACCCTAACCCTAGGCTCAGTAATAACCTTTTCCATAGGCAGGTAATCAGCCTAGGGTTAGGGAAGTTCCCAAGGAAAAAGGGCTGGAGACAGCCATGTTGTGGCAGTTTTGCGCTCTCTTTGGGATGCCTTTTGCAGCTGCAGTGTGCCTGGAGCTCAGGGCTTCCTGGTTTAAGAAACCCTAACCCTAGGCTCAACCCGAACCCTAACCCTAGGCAGGTAAATCAGCCTAGGGTTAGGGAAGGTCCCAAGGAAAAAGGGGTGGAGACAGCCATGTTGTGGCAGTTTTGCGCTCTCTTTGGGATGCCTTTTGCAGCTGCAGTGTGCCTGGAGCTCAGGGCTTCCTGGTTTAAAAAACCCTAACCCGACGCTCAGTTATAACCTTTTCCATAGGGAAGTAAACCAACTAGTGTTAAGTAAGATCCCAAGGAAAAAGGGGTGGAGACAGCCATGTTGTGGCAGTTTTGCGCTCTCTTTGGGATGCCTTTTGCAGCTGCAGTGTGCCTGGAGCTCAGGGCTTCCTGGTTTAAAAAACCCTAACCCTAGGGTAAACCCTAACCCTAACCCTAGGCAGGTAAATCAGCCTAGGGTTAGGGAAGGTCCCAAGGAAAAAGGGGTGGAGACAGCCATGTTATGGCAGTTTTGCGCTCTCTTTGGGATGCCTTTTGCAGCTGCAGTGTGCCTGGAGCTCAGGGCTTCCTGGTTTAAGAAACCCTAACCCTAAACTCTGTAATAAACTTTTCCATAGGCAAGTAAATCACCTAGGGTTATGTAACGTCCCAAGGAAACAGAAGTGGAGACAGCCATGTTGTGGCAGTTTTGCGCTCTCTTTGGGATGCCTTTTGCAGCTGCACTGTGCCTGGAGCTCAGGGCTTCCTGGTTTAAAAAACCCTAACCCTAGGCTCAACCCTTACCCTAAGCCTAGGCAGGTAAATCAGCCTAGGGTTAGGGAAGGTCCCAAGGAAAAAGGGGTGGAGACAGCCATGTTGTGGCAGTTTTGCGCTCTCTTTGGGATGCCTTTTGCAGCTGCAGTGTGCCTGGAGCTCAGGGCTTCCTGGTTTAAGAAACCCTAACCCTATGCTCAGTAATAACCTTTTCCATAGGCAGGTAAATCAGCCTAGGGTTAGGGAAGGTCCCAAGGAAGAAGGGGTGGAGACAGCCATGTTGTGGCAGTTTTGCGCTCTCTTTGGGATGCCTTTTGCAGCTGCAGTGTGCCTGGAGCTCAGGGCTTCCTGGTTTAAGAATCCCTAACCCTATGCTCAGTAATAACCTTTTCCATAGGCAGGTAAATCAGCCTAGGGTTAGGGAAGGTCCCAAGGAAGAAGGGGTGGAGACAGCCATGTTGTGGCAGTTTTGCGCTCTCTTTGGGATGCCTTTTGCAGCTGCAGTGTGCCTGGAGCTCAGGGCTTCCTGGTTTAAGAAACCCTAACCCTAGGCTCAACCCTAACCCTAACCCTAGGCAGGTAAATCAGCCTAGGGTTAGAGAAGGTCCCAAGGAAAAAGGGGTGGAGACAGCCATGTTGTGGCAGTTTTGCGCTCTCTTTGGGATGCCTTTTGCAGCTGCAGTGTGCCTGGAGCTCAGGGCTTCCTGGTTTAAAAATCCCTAACCTGAGGCTCAGTAATAAACTTTTCCTTAGGGAAGTAAACCAACTAGTGTTAAGTAAGATCCCAAGGAAAAAGGGGTGGAGACAGCCATGTTGTGGCAGTTTTGCGCTCTCTTTGGGATGCCTTTTGCAGCTGCAGTGTGCCTGGAGCTCAGGGCTTCCTGGTTTAAGAAACCCTAACCCTAGGCTCAACCCGAACCCTAACCCTAGGCAGGTAAATCAGCCTAGGGTTAGGGAAGGTCCCAAGGAAAAAGGGATGGAGACAGCCATGTTGTGGCAGTTTTGCGCTCTCTTTGGGATGCCTTTTGCAGCTGCAGTGTGCCTGGAGCTCAGGGCTTCCTGGTTTAAAAAACCCTAACCCTAGGGTAAACCCTAACCCTAACCCTAGGCAGGTAAATCAGCCTAGGGTTAGGGAAGGTCCCAAGGAAAAAGGGGTGGAGACAGCCATGTTGTGGCAGTTTTGCGCTCTCTTTGGGATGCCTTTTGCAGCTGCAGTGTGCCTGGAGCTCAGGGCTTCCTGGTTTAAGAAACCCTAACCCTATGCTCAGTAATAACCTTTTCCATAGGCAGGTAAATCAGCCTAGGGTTAGGGAAGGTCCCAAGCAAAAAGGGGTGGAGACAGCCATGTTGTGGCAGTTCTCCACTTTCTTTGGGGTGCCTTTTGCAGCTGCAGTGTGCCTGGAGCTCAGGGCTTCCTGGTTTAAGAAATCCTAACCCTAAACTCTGTAATAAACTTTTCCATAGGCAAGTAAATCACCTAGGGTTATGTAACGTCCCAAGGAAACAGAAATGGAGACAGCCATGTTGTGGCAGTTTTGCGCTCTCTTTGGGATGCCTTTTGCAGCTGCACTGTGCCTGGAGCTCAGGGCTTCCTGGTTTAAAAAACCCTAACCCTAGGCTCAACCCTTACCCTAAGCCTAGGCAGGTAAATCAGCCTAGGGTTAGGGAAGGTCCCAAGGAAAAAGGGGTGGAGACAGCCATGTTGTGGCAGTTTTGCGCTCTCTTTGGGATGCCTTTTGCAGCTGCAGTGTGCCTGGAGCTCAGGGCTTCCTGGTTTAAGAAACCCTAACCCTAGGCTCAACCCTAACCCTAACCCTAGGCAGGTAAATCAGCCTAGGGTTAGAGAAGGTCCCAAGGAAAAAGGGGTGGAGACAGCCATGTTGTGGCAGTTTTGCGCTCTCTTTGGGATGCCTTTTGCAGCTGCAGTGTGCCTGGAGCTCAGGGCTTCCTGGTTTAAAAATCCCTAACCTGAGGCTCAGTAATAAACTTTTCCTTAGGGAAGTAAACCAACTAGTGTTAAGTAAGATCCCAAGGAAAAAGGGGTGGAGACAGCCATGTTGTGGCAGTTTTGCGCTCTCTTTGGGATGCCTTTTGCAGCTGCAGTGTGCCTGGAGCTCAGGGCTTCCTGGTTTAAAAAACCCTAACCCTAGGCTCAACCCTAACCCTAACCCTAGGCAGGTAAATAAGCCTAGGGTTAGGGAAGGTCCCAAGGAAAAAGGGGTGGAGACAGCCATGTTATGGCAGTTTTGCGCTCTCTTTGGGATGCCTTTTGCAGCTGCAGTGTGCCTGGAGCTCAGGGCTTCCTGGTTTAAGAAACCCTAACCCTAGGCTCAGTAATAACCTTTTCCATAGGCAGGTAATCAGCCTAGGGTTAGGGAAGTTCCCAAGGAAAAAGGGCTGGAGACAGCCATGTTGTGGCAGTTTTGCGCTCTCTTTGGGATGCCTTTTGCAGCTGCAGTGTGCCTGGAGCTCAGGGCTTCCTGGTTTAAGAAACCCTAACCCTAGGCTCAACCCGAACCCTAACCCTAGGCAGGTAAATCAGCCTAGGGTTAGGGAAGGTCCCAAGGAAAAAGGGGTGGAGACAGCCATGTTGTGGCAGTTTTGCGCTCTCTTTGGGATGCCTTTTGCAGCTGCAGTGTGCCTGGAGCTCAGGGCTTCCTGGTTTAAAAAACCCTAACCCGACGCTCAGTTATAACCTTTTCCATAGGGAAGTAAACCAACTAGTGTTAAGTAAGATCCCAAGGAAAAAGGGGTGGAGACAGCCATGTTGTGGCAGTTTTGCGCTCTCTTTGGGATGCCTTTTGCAGCTGCAGTGTGCCTGGAGCTCAGGGCTTCCTGGTTTAAAAAACCCTAACCCTAGGGTAAACCCTAACCCTAACCCTAGGCAGGTAAATCAGCCTAGGGTTAGGGAAGGTCCCAAGGAAAAAGGGGTGGAGACAGCCATGTTATGGCAGTTTTGCGCTCTCTTTGGGATGCCTTTTGCAGCTGCAGTGTGCCTGGAGCTCAGGGCTTCCTGGTTTAAGAAACCCTAACCCTAGGCTCAGTAATAACCTTTTCCATAGGCAGGTAAATCAGCCTAGGGTTAGGGAAGTTCCCAAGGAAAAAGGGCTGGAGACAGCCATGTTGTGGCAGTTTTGCGCTCTCTTTGGGATGCCTTTTGCAGCTGCAGTGTGCCTGGAGCTCAGGGCTTCCTGGTTTAAGAAACCCTAACCCTAGGCTCAACCCGAACCCTAACCCTAGGCAGGTAAATCAGCCTAGGGTTAGGGAAGGTCCCAAGGAAAAAGGGGTGGAGACAGCCATGTTGTGGCAGTTTTGCGCTCTCTTTGGGATGCCTTTTGCAGCTGCAGTGTGCCTGGAGCTCAGGGCTTCCTGGTTTAAAAAACCCTAACCCGACGCTCAGTTATAACCTTTTCCATAGGGAAGTAAACCAACTAGTGTTAAGTAAGATCCCAAGGAAAAAGGGGTGGAGACAGCCATGTTGTGGCAGTTTTGCGCTCTCTTTGGGATGCCTTTTGCAGCTGCAGTGTGCCTGGAGCTCAGGGCTTCCTGGTTTAAAAAACCCTAACCCTAGGCTCAACCCTAACCCTAACCCTAGGCAGGTAAATCAGCCTAGGGTTAGGGAAGGTCCCAAGGAAAAAGGGGTGGAGACAGCCATGTTGTGGCAGTTTTGCGCTCTCTTTGGGATGCCTTTTGCAGCTGCAGTGTGCCTGGAGCTCAGGGCTTCCTGGTTTAAGAAACCCTAACCCTAGGCTCTTTAATAACCTTTTCCATAGGCAAGTAAACCACCTAGTGTTAAGTAAGATCCCAAGAAAAAAGGGGTGGAGACAGCCATGTTGTGGCAGTTTTGCGCTCTCTTTGGGATGCCTTTTGCAGCTGCAGTGTGCCTGGAGCTCAGGGCTTCCTGGTTTATAAAACCCTAACCCTAGGCAGGTAAATCAGCCTAGGGTTAGGGAAGGTCCCAAGGAAAAAGGGGTGGAGACAGCCATGTTGTGGCAGTTTTGCGCTCTCTTTGGGATGCCTTTTGCAGCTGCAGTGTGCCTTGAGCTCAGGGCTTCCTGGTTTATAAAACCCTAACCCTAGGCAGGTAAATCAGCCTAGGGTTAGGGAAGGTCCCAAGGAAAAAGGGGTGGAGACAGCCATGTTGTGGCAGTTTTGCGCTCTCTTTGGGATGCCTTTTGCAGCTGCAGTGTGCCTGGAGCTCAGGGCTTCCTGGTTTAAGAAACCCTAACCCTAGGCTCAACCCTAACCCTAACCCTAGGCAGGTAAATCAACCTAGGGTTAGGGAAGGTCCCAAGGAAAAAGGGGTGGAGACAGCCATGTTGTGGCAGTTTTGCGCTCTCTTTGGGATGCCTTTTGCAGCTGCAGTGTGCCTGGAGCTCAGGGCTTCCTGGTTTAAAAATCCCTAACCTGAGGCTCAGTAATAAACTTTTCCTTAGGGAAGTAAACCAACTAGTGTTAAGTAAGATCCCAAGGAAAAAGGGGTGGAGACAGCCATGTTGTGGCAGTTTTGCGCTCTCTTTGGGATGCCTTTTGCAGCTGCAGTGTGCCTGGAGCTCAGGGCTTCCTGGTTTAAGAAACCCTAACCCTAGGCTCAACCCGAACCCTAACCCTAGGCAGGTAAATCAGCCTAGGGTTAGGGAAGGTCCCAAGGAAAAAGGGATGGAGACAGCCATGTTGTGGCAGTTTTGCGCTCTCTTTGGGATGCCTTTTGCAGCTGCAGTGTGCCTGGAGCTCAGGGCTTCCTGGTTTAAAAAACCCTAACCCTAGGGTAAACCCTAACCCTAACCCTAGGCAGGTAAATCAGCCTAGGGTTAGGGAAGGTCCCAAGGAAAAAGGGGTGGAGACAGCCATGTTGTGGCAGTTTTGCGCTCTCTTTGGGATGCCTTTTGCAGCTGCAGTGTGCCTGGAGCTCAGGGCTTCCTGGTTTAAGAAACCCTAACCCTATGCTCAGTAATAACCTTTTCCATAGGCAGGTAAATCAGCCTAGGGTTAGGGAAGGTCCCAAGCAAAAAGGGGTGGAGACAGCCATGTTGTGGCAGTTCTCCACTTTCTTTGGGGTGCCTTTTGCAGCTGCAGTGTGCCTGGAGCTCAGGGCTTCCTGGTTTAAGAAATCCTAACCCTAAACTCTGTAATAAACTTTTCCATAGGCAAGTAAATAACCTAGGGTTATGTAACGTCCCAAGGAAACAGAAATGGAGACAGCCATGTTGTGGCAGTTTTGCGCTCTCTTTGGGATGCCTTTTGCAGCTGCACTGTGCCTGGAGCTCAGGGCTTCCTGGTTTAAAAAACCCTAACCCTAGGCTCAACCCTTACCCTAAGCCTAGGCAGGTAAATCAGCCTAGGGTTAGGGAAGGTCCCAAGGAAAAAGGGGTGGAGACAGCCATGTTGTGGCAGTTTTGCGCTCTCTTTGGGATGCCTTTTGCAGCTGCAGTGTGCCTGGAGCTCAGGGCTTCCTGGTTTAAGAAACCCTAACCCTAGGGTCTGTAATAACCTTTTCCATAGCCAAGTAAACCACCTAGTGTTAAGTAAGATCCCAAGGAAAAAGGGGTGGAGACAGCCATGTTGTGGCAGTTTTGCGCTCTCTTTGGGATGCCTTTTGCAGCTGCAGTGTGCCTGGAGCTCAGGGCTTCCTGGTTTAAGAAACCCTAACCCTAGGCTCAACCCTAACCCTAACCCTAGGCAGGTAAATCAGCCTAGGGTTAGAGAAGGTCCCAAGGAAAAAGGGGTGGAGACAGCCATGTTGTGGCAGTTTTGCGCTCTCTTTGGGATGCCTTTTGCAGCTGCAGTGTGCCTGGAGCTCAGGGCTTCCTGGTTTAAAAATCCCTAACCTGAGGCTCAGTAATAAACTTTTCCTTAGGGAAGTAAACCAACTAGTGTTAAGTAAGATCCCAAGGAAAAAGGGGTGGAGACAGCCATGTTGTGGCAGTTTTGCGCTCTCTTTGGGATGCCTTTTGCAGCTGCAGTGTGCCTGGAGCTCAGGGCTTCCTGGTTTAAAAAACCCTAACCCTAGGCTCAACCCTAACCCTAACCCTAGGCAGGTAAATCAGCCTAGGGTTAGGGAAGGTCCCAAGGAAAAAGGGGTGGAGACAGCCATGTTATGGCAGTTTTGCGCTCTCTTTGGGATGCCTTTTGCAGCTGCAGTGTGCCTGGAGCTCAGGGCTTCCTGGTTTAAGAAACCCTAACCCTAGGCTCAGTAATAACCTTTTCCATAGGCAGGTAATCAGCCTAGGGTTAGGGAAGTTCCCAAGGAAAAAGGGCTGGAGACAGCCATGTTGTGGCAGTTTTGCGCTCTCTTTGGGATGCCTTTTGCAGCTGCAGTGTGCCTGGAGCTCAGGGCTTCCTGGTTTAAGAAACCCTAACCCTAGGCTCAACCCGAACCCTAACCCTAGGCAGGTAAATCAGCCTAGGGTTAGGGAAGGTCCCAAGGAAAAAGGGATGGAGACAGCCATGTTGTGGCAGTTTTGCGCTCTCTTTGGGATGCCTTTTGCAGCTGCAGTGTGCCTGGAGCTCAGGGCTTCCTGGTTTAAAAAACCCTAACCCGACGCTCAGTTATAACCTTTTCCATAGGGAAGTAAACCAACTAGTGTTAAGTAAGATCCCAAGGAAAAAGGGGTGGAGACAGCCATGTTGTGGCAGTTTTGCGCTCTCTTTGGGATGCCTTTTGCAGCTGCAGTGTGCCTGGAGCTCAGGGCTTCCTGGTTTAAGAAACCCTAACCCTAGGCTCAACCCTAACCCTAACCCTAGGCAGGTAAATCAGCCTAGGGTTAGGGAAGGTCCCAAGGAAAAAGGGGTGGAGACAGCCATGTTGTGGCAGTTTTGCGCTCTCTTTGGGATGCCTTTTGCAGCTGCAGTGTGCCTGGAGCTCAGGGCTTCCTGGTTTAAGAAACCCTAACCCTATGCTCAGTAATAACCTTTTCCATAGGCAGGTAAATCAGCCTAGGGTTAGGGAAGGTCCCAAGCAAAAAGGGGTGGAGACAGGCATGTTGTGGCAGTTTTGCGCTCTCTTTGGGATGCCTTTTGCAGCTGCAGTGTGCCTGGAGCTCAGGGCTTCCTGGTTTAAGAAACCCTAACCCTAGGCTCAACCCTAACCCTAACCCTAGGCAGGTAAATCAGCCTAGGGTTAGGGAAGGTCCCAAGGAAAAAGGGGTGGAGACAGCCATGTGGTGGCAGTTTTGCGCTCTCTTTGGGATACCTTTTGCAGCTGCAGTGTGCCTGGAGCTCAGGGCTTCCTGGTTTAAGAAACCCTAACCCTAGGCTCAACCCTAACCCTAACCCTAGGCAGGTAAATCAGCCTAGGGTTAGGGAAGGTCCCAAGGAAAAAGGGGTGGAGACAGCCATGTTGTGGCAGTTTTGCGCTCTCTTTGGGATGCCTTTTGCAGCTGCAGTGTGCCTGGAGCTCAGGGCTTCCTGGTTTAAAAAACCCTAACCCGAGGCTCAGTAATAACCTTTTCCATAGGGAAGTAAACTAACTAGTGTTAAGTAAGATCCCAAGGAAAAAGGGGTGGAGACAGCCATGTTGTGGCAGTTTTGCGCTCTCTTTGGGATGCCTTTTGCAGCTGCAGTGTGCCTGGAGCTCAGGGCTTCCTGGTTTAAAAAACCCTAACCCTAGGGTAAACCCTAACCCTAACCCTAGGTAGGTAAATCAGCCTAGGGTTAGGGAAGGTCCCAAGGAAAAAGGGGTGGAGACAGCCATGTTGTGGCAGTTTTGCGCTCTCTTTGGGATGCCTTTTGCAGCTGCAGTGTGCCTGGAGCTCAGGGCTCCCTGGTTTAAAAAACCCTAACCCTAGGCTCAACCCTAACCCTAACCCTAGGCAGGTAAATCAGCCTAGGGTTAGGGAAGGTCCCAAGGAAAAAGGGGTGGAGACAGCCATGTTGTGGCAGTTCTGCACTTTCTTTGTGGTGCCTTTTGCAGCTGCAGTGTGCCTGGAGCTCAGGGCTTCCTGGTTTAAGAAACCCTAACCCTAAACTCTGTAATAAACCTTTCCATAGGCAAGTAAATCACCTAGGGTTATGTAACGTCCCAAGGAAACAGAAGTGGAGACAGCCATGTTGTGGCAGTTTTGCGCTCTCTTTGGGATGCCTTTTGCAGCTGCACTGTGCCTGGAGCTCAGGGCTTCCTGGTTTAAGAAACCCTGACCCTAGGCTCTTTAATAACCTTTTCCATAGGCAAGAAAACCACCTAGTGTTAAGTAAGATCCCAAGAAAAAAGGGGTGGAGACAGCCATGTTGTGGCAGTTTTGCGCTCTCTTTGGGATGCCTTTTTGCAGCTGCAGTGTGCCTAGAGCTCAGGGCTTCCTGGTTTAAGAAACCCTAACCCTAGGCTCAGTAATAACCTTTTCCATAGGCAGGTAAATCAGCCTAGGGTTAGGGAAGGTCCCAAGCAAAAAGGGGTGGAGACAGGCATGTTGTGGCAGTTTTGCGCTCTCTTTGGGATGCCTTTTGCAGCTGCAGTGTGCCTGGAGCTCAGGGCTTCCTGGTTTAAGAAACCCTGACCCTAGGCTCTTTAATAACCTTTTCCATAGGCAAGAAAACCACCTAGTGTTAAGTAAGATCCCAAGAAAAAAGGGGTGGAGACAGCCATGTTGTGGCAGTTTTGCGCTCTCTTTGGGATGCTTTTTGCAGCTGCAGTGTGCCTGGAGCTCAGGGCTTCCTGGTTTAAGAAACCCTAACCCTAGGCTCAGTAATAACCTTTTCCATAGGCAGGTAAATCAGCCTAGGGTTAGGGAAGGTCCCAAGCAAAAAGGGGTGGAGACAGGCATGTTGTGGCAGTTTTGCGCTCTCTTTGGGATGCCTTTTGCAGCTGCAGTGTGCCTGGAGCTCAGGGCTTCCTGGTTTAAAAAACCCTAACCCTAGGCTCAACCCTAACCCTAACCCTAGGCAGGTAATCAGCCTAGGGTTAGGGAAGGTCCCAAGGAAGAAGGGGTGGAGACAGCCATGTTGTGGCAGTTTTGCGCTCTCTTTGGGATGCCTTTTGCAGCTGCAGTGTTCCTGGAGCTCAGGGCTTCCAGGTTGAAAAAACCCTAACCCTAGGCTCAACCCTAACCCTAACCCTAGGCAGGTAAATCAACCAAGGGTTAGGGAAGGTCCCAAGGAAAAAGGGGTGGAGACGGCCATGTTGTGGCAGTTTTGCGCTCTCTTTGGGATGCCTTTTGCAGCTGCAGTGTGCCTGGAGCTCAGGGCTTCCTGGTTTAAGAAACCCTAACCCTAGGCTCAACCCTAACCCTAACCCTAGGCAGGTAAATCAGCCTAGGGTTAGGGAAGGTCCCAAGGTAAAAGGTGTGGAGACAGCCATGTTGTGGCAGTTTTGCGCTCTCTTTGGGATGCCTTTTGCAGCTGCAGTGTGCCTGGAGCTCAGGGCTTCCTGGTTTAAGAAACCCTAACCCTAGGGTCTGTAATAACCTTTTCCATAGGCAAGTAAACCACCTAGTGTTAAGTAAGATCCCAAGGAAAAAGGGGTGGAGACAGCCATGTTGTGGCAGTTTTGCGCTCTCTTTGGGATGCCTTTTGCAGCTGCAGTGTGCCTGGAGCTCAGGGCTTCCTGGTTTAAGAAACCCTAACCCTAGGCTCAACCCTAACCCTAACCCTAGGCAGGTAAATCAGCCTAGGGTTAGGGAAGGTCCCAAGGAAAAAGGGGTGGAGACAGCCATGTTGTGGCAGTTTTGCGCTCTCTTTGGGATGCCTTTTGCAGCTGCAGTGTGCCTGGAGCTCAGGGCTTCCTGGTTTAAAAAACCCTAACCCTAGGCTCAACCCTAACCCTAACCCTAGGCAGGTAAATCAGCCTAGGGTTAGGGAAGGTCCCAAGGAAAAAGGGATGGAGACAGCCATGTTGTGGCAGTTTTGCGCTCTCTTTGGGATGCCTTTTGCAGCTGCAGTGTGCCTGGAGCTCAGGGCTTCCTGGTTTAAGAAACCCTAACCCTATGCTCTGTAATAAACTTTTCCATAGGCAAGTAAACCACCTAGTAATAAGTAAGATCCCAAGGAAGAATGGGTGGAGACAGCCATGTTGTGACAGTTTTGCGCTCTCTTTGGGATGCCTTTTGCAGCTGCAGTGTGCCTGGAGCTCAGGGCTTCCTGGTTTAAAAAACCCTAACCCTATGCTCAGTAATAACCGTTTCCATAGGCAGGTAAATCAGCCTAGGGTTAGGGAAGGTCCCAAGGAAAAAGGGGTGGAGACAGCCATGTTGTGGCAGTTTTGCGCTCTCTTTGGGATGCCTTTTGCAGCTGCAGTGTGCCTGGAGCTCAGGGCTTCCTGGTTTAAAAAACCCTAACCCTAGGCTCAACCCGAACCCTAACCCTAGGCAGGTAAATCAGCCTAGGGTTAGGGAAGGTCCCAAGGAAAAAGGGGTGGAGACAGGCATGTTGTGGCAGTTTTGCGCTCTCTTTGGGATGCCTTTTGCAGCTGCAGTGTGCCTGGAGCTCAGGGCTTCCTGGTTTAAAAAACCCTAACCCTAGGCTCAGTAATAAACTTTTCCATAGGCAGGTAAATAAGCCTAGGGTTAGGGAAGGTCCCAAGTAAAAAGGGGTGGAGACAGCCATGTGGTGGCAGTTTTGCGCTCTCTTTGGGATGCCTTTTGCAGCTGCAGTGTGCCTGGAGCTCAGGGCTTCCTGGTTTAAAAAACCCTAACCCTAGGCTCAACCCTAACCCTAACCCTAGGCAGGTAATCAGCCTAGGGTTAGGGAAGGTCCCAAGGAAAAAGGGATGGAGACAGCCATGTTGTGGCAGTTTTGCGCTCTCTTTGGGATGCCTTTTGCAGCTGCAGTGTGCCTGGAGCTCAGGGCTTCCTGGTTTAAGAAACCCTAACCCTAGGCTCTGTAATAAACTTTTCCATAGGCATGTAAATAAGCCTAGGGTTAGGGAAGGTCCCAAGGAAAAAGGGGTGGAGACAGCCATGTTGTGGCAGTTTTGCGCTCTCTTTGGGATGCCTTTTGCAGCTGCAGTGTGCCTGGAGCTCAGGGCTTCCTGGTTTAAAAAACCCTAACCCTAGGCTCAACCCGAACCCTAACCCTAGGCAGGTAAATCAGCCTAGGGTTAGGGAAGGTCCCAAGGAAAAAGGGGTGGAGACAGCCATGTTGTGGCAGTTTTGCGCTCTCCTTGGGATGCCTTTTGCAGCTGCAGTGTGCCTGGAGCTCAGGGCTTCCTGGTTTAAAAAACCCTAACCCTAGGGTCTGTAATAAACTTTTCCATAGGCAGGTAAATAAGCCTAGGGTTAGGGAAGGTCCCAAGGAAAAAGGGGTGGAGACAGCCATGTGGTGGCAGTTTTGCGCTCTCTTTGGGATGCCTTTTGCAGCTGCAGTGTGCCTGGAGCTCAGGGCTTCCTGGTTTAAAAAACCCTAACCCTAGGCTCAACCCAAACCCAAACCCTAGGCAGGTAAATCAGCCTAGTGTTAGGGAAGGTCCCAAGGAAAAAGGGGTGGAGACAGCCATGTTGTGGCAGTTTTGCGCTCTCTTTGGGATGCCTTTTGCAGCTGCAGTGTGCCTGGAGCTCAGGGCTTCCTGGTTTAAGAAACCCTAACCCTAGGCTCAACCCTAACCCTAAGCCTAGGCAGGTAAATCAGCCTAGGGTTAGGGAAGGTCCCAAGGAAAAAGGGGTGGAGACAGCCATGTTGTGGCAGTTTTGCGCTCTCTTTGGGATGCTTTTTGCAGCTGCAGTGTGCCTGGAGCTCAGGGCTTCCTGGTTTAAGAAACCCTAACCCTAGGCTCAGTAATAACCTTTTCCATAGGCAGGTAAATCAGCCTAGGGTTAGGGAAGGTCCCAAGCAAAAAGGGGTGGAGACAGGCATGTTGTGGCAGTTTTGCGCTCTCTTTGGGATGCCTTTTGCAGCTGCAGTGTGCCTGGAGCTCAGGGCTTCCTGGTTTAAAAAACCCTAACCCTAGGCTCAACCCTAACCCTAACCCTAGGCAGGTAATCAGCCTAGGGTTAGGGAAGGTCCCAAGGAAGAAGGGGTGGAGACAGCCATGTTGTGGCAGTTTTGCGCTCTCTTTGGGATGCCTTTTGCAGCTGCAGTGTTCCTGGAGCTCAGGGCTTCCAGGTTGAAAAAACCCTAACCCTAGGCTCAACCCTAACCCTAACCCTAGGCAGGTAAATCAACCAAGGGTTAGGGAAGGTCCCAAGGAAAAAGGGGTGGAGACAGCCATGTTGTGGCAGTTTTGCGCTCTCTTTGGGATGCCTTTTGCAGCTGCAGTGTGCCTGGAGCTCAGGGCTTCCTGGTTTAAGAAACCCTAACCCTAGGCTCAACCCTAACCCTAACCCTAGGCAGGTAAATCAGCCTAGGGTTAGGGAAGGTCCCAAGGTAAAAGGTGTGGAGACAGCCGTGTTGTGGCAGTTTTGCGCTCTCTTTGGGATGCCTTTTGCAGCTGCAGTGTGCCTGGAGCTCAGGGCTTCCTGGTTTAAGAAACCCTAACCCTAGGGTCTGTAATAACCTTTTCCATAGGCAAGTAAACCACCTAGTGTTAAGTAAGATCCCAAGGAAAAAGGGGTGGAGACAGCCATGTTGTGGCAGTTTTGCGCTCTCTTTGGGATGCCTTTTGCAGCTGCAGTGTGCCTGGAGCTCAGGGCTTCCTGGTTTAAGAAACCCTAACCCTAGGCTCAACCCTAACCCTAACCCTAGGCAGGTAAATCAGCCTAGGGTTAGGGAAGGTCCCAAGGAAAAAGGGGTGGAGACAGCCATGTTGTGGCAGTTTTGCGCTCTCTTTGGGATGCCTTTTGCAGCTGCAGTGTGCCTGGAGCTCAGGGCTTCCTGGTTTAAAAAACCCTAACCCTAGGCTCAACCCTAACCCTAACCCTAGGCAGGTAAATCAGCCTAGGGTTAGGGAAGGTCCCAAGGAAAAAGGGGTGGAGACAGGCATGTTGTGGCAGTTTTGCGCTCTCTTTGGGATGCCTTTTGCAGCTGCAGTGTGCCTGGAGCTCAGGGCTTCCTGGTTTAAAAAACCCTAACCCTATGCTCAGTAATAACCTTTTCCATAGGCAGGTAAATCAGCCTAGGTTTAGGGAAGGTCCCAAGGAAAAAGGGGTGGAGACAGCCATGTTGTGGCAGTTTTGCGCTCTCTTTGGGATGCCTTTTGCAGCTGCAGTGTGCCTGGAGCTCAGGGCTTCCTGGTTTAAAAAACCCTAAACCTAGGCTCAACCCTAACCCTAACCCTAGGCAGGTAAATCAGCCTAGGGTTAGGGAAGGTCCCAAGGAAAAAGGGGTGGAGACAGACATGTTGTGGCAGTTTTGCGCTCTCTTTGGGATGCCTTTTGCAGCTGCAGTGTGCCTGGAGCTCAGGGCTTCCTGGTTTAAGAAACCCTAACCCTATGCTCTATAATAAACTTTTCCATAGGCAAGTAAACCACCTAGTAATAAGTAAGATCCCAAGGAAGAATGGGTGGAGACAGCCATGTTGTGACAGTTTTGCGCTCTCTTTGGGATGCCTTTTGCAGCTGCAGTGTGCCTGGAGCTCAGGGCTTCCTGGTTTAAAAAACCCTAACCCTATGCTCAGTAATAACCGTTTCCATAGGCAGGTAAATCAGCCTAGGGTTAGGGAAGGTCCCAAGGAAAAAGGGGTGGAGACAGCCATGTTGTGGCAGTTTTGCGCTCTCTTTGGGATGCCTTTTGCAGCTGCAGTGTGCCTGGAGCTCAGGGCTTCCTGGTTTAAAAAACCCTAACCCTAGGCTCAACCCTAACCCTAACCCTAGGCAGGTAATCAGCCTAGGGTTAGGGAAGGTCCCAAGGAAAAAGGGATGGAGACAGCCATGTTGTGGCAGTTTTGCGCTCTCTTTGGGATGCCTTTTGCAGCTGCAGTGTGCCTGGAGCTCAGGGCTTCCTGGTTTAAGAAACCCTAACCCTAGGCTCTGTAATAAACTTTTCCATAGGCATGTAAATAAGCCTAGGGTTAGGGAAGGTCCCAAGGAAAAAGGGGTGGAGACAGCCATGTTGTGGCAGTTTTGCGCTCTCTTTGGGATGCCTTTTGCAGCTGCAGTGTGCCTGGAGCTCAGGGCTTCCTGGTTTAAAAAACCCTAACCCTAGGCTCAACCCGAACCCTAACCCTAGGCAGGTAAATCAGCCTAGGGTTAGGGAAGGTCCCAAGGAAAAAGGGGTGGAGACAGCCATGTTGTGGCAGTTTTGCGCTCTCCTTGGGATGCCTTTTGCAGCTGCAGTGTGCCTGGAGCTCAGGGCTTCCTGGTTTAAAAAACCCTAACCCTAGGGTCTGTAATAAACTTTTCCATAGGCAGGTAAATAAGCCTAGGGTTAGGGAAGGTCCCAAGGAAAAAGGGGTGGAGACAGCCATGTGGTGGCAGTTTTGCGCTCTCTTTGGGATGCCTTTTGCAGCTGCAGTGTGCCTGGAGCTCAGGGCTTCCTGGTTTAAAAAACCCTAACCCTAGGCTCAACCCAAACCCAAACCCTAGGCAGGTAAATCAGCCTAGTGTTAGGGAAGGTCCCAAGGAAAAAGGGGTGGAGACAGCCATGTTGTGGCAGTTTTGCGCTCTCTTTGGGATGCCTTTTGCAGCTGCAGTGTGCCTGGAGCTCAGGGCTTCCTGGTTTAAGAAACCCTAACCCTAGGCTCAACCCTAACCCTAACCCTAGGCAGGTAAATCAGCCTAGAGTTAGGGAGGGTCCCAAGGAAAAAGGGGTGGAGACAGCCATGTTGTGGCAGTTTTGCGCTCTCTTTGGGATGCCTTTTGCAGCTGCAGTGTGCCTGGAGCTCAGGGCTTCCTGGTTTAAGAAACCCTAACCCTAGGCTCTGTAATAAACTTTTCCAGAGGCATGTAAATAAGCCTAGGGTTAGGGAAGGTCCTAAGGAAAAAGGGGTGGAGACAGCCATGTTGTGGCAGTTTTGCGCTCTCTTTGGGATGCCTTTTGCAGCTGCAGTGTGCCTGGAGCTCAGGGCTTCCTGGTTTAAAAAACCCTAAACCTAGGCTCAACCCAAACCCTAACCCTAGGCAGGTAAATCAGCCTAGGGTTAGGGAAGGTCCCAAGGAAAAAGGGGTGGAGACAGCCATGTTGTGGCAGTTTTGCGCTCTCTTTGGGATGCCTTTTGCAGCTGCAGTGTGCCTGGAGCTCAGGGCTTCCTGGTTTAAAAAACCCTAACCCTAGGCTCAACCCGAACCCTAACCCTAGGCAGGTAAATCAGCCTAGGGTTAGGGAAGGTCCCAAGGAAAAAGGGGTGGAGACAGGCATGTTGTGGCAGTTTTGCGCTCTCTTTGGGATGCCTTTTGCAGCTGCAGTGTGCCTGGAGCTCAGGGCTTCCTGGTTTAAAAAACCCTAACCCTAGGCTCAGTAATAAACTTTTCCATAGGCAGGTAAATAAGCCTAGGGTTAGGGAAGGTCCCAAGTAAAAAGGGGTGGAGACAGCCATGTGGTGGCAGTTTTGCGCTCTCTTTGGGATGCCTTTTGCAGCTGCAGTGTGCCTGGAGCTCAGGGCTTCCTGGTTTAAAAAACCCTAACCCTAGGCTCAACCCTAACCCTAACCCTAGGCAGGTAATCAGCCTAGGGTTAGGGAAGGTCCCAAGGAAAAAGGGATGGAGACAGCCATGTTGTGGCAGTTTTGCGCTCTCTTTGGGATGCCTTTTGCAGCTGCAGTGTGCCTGGAGCTCAGGGCTTCCTGGTTTAAGAAACCCTAACCCTAGGCTCTGTAATAAACTTTTCCATAGGCATGTAAATAAGCCTAGGGTTAGGGAAGGTCCCAAGGAAAAAGGGGTGGAGACAGCCATGTTGTGGCAGTTTTGCGCTCTCTTTGGGATGCCTTTTGCAGCTGCAGTGTGCCTGGAGCTCAGGGCTTCCTGGTTTAAAAAACCCTAACCCTAGGCTCAACCCGAACCCTAACCCTAGGCAGGTAAATCAGCCTAGGGTTAGGGAAGGTCCCAAGGAAAAAGGGGTGGAGACAGCCATGTTGTGGCAGTTTTGCGCTCTCCTTGGGATGCCTTTTGCAGCTGCAGTGTGCCTGGAGCTCAGGGCTTCCTGGTTTAAAAAACCCTAACCCTAGGGTCTGTAATAAACTTTTCCATAGGCAGGTAAATAAGCCTAGGGTTAGGGAAGGTCCCAAGGAAAAAGGGGTGGAGACAGCCATGTGGTGGCAGTTTTGCGCTCTCTTTGGGATGCCTTTTGCAGCTGCAGTGTGCCTGGAGCTCAGGGCTTCCTGGTTTAAAAAACCCTAACCCTAGGCTCAACCCAAACCCAAACCCTAGGCAGGTAAATCAGCCTAGTGTTAGGGAAGGTCCCAAGGAAAAAGGGGTGGAGACAGCCATGTTGTGGCAGTTTTGCGCTCTCTTTGGGATGCCTTTTGCAGCTGCAGTGTGCCTGGAGCTCAGGGCTTCCTGGTTTAAGAAACCCTAACCCTAGGCTCAACCCTAACCCTAAGCCTAGGCAGGTAAATCAGCCTAGAGTTAGGGAAGGTCCCAAGGAAAAAGGGGTGGAGACAGCCATGTTGTGGCAGTTTTGCGCTCTCTTTGGGATGCTTTTTGCAGCTGCAGTGTGCCTGGAGCTCAGGGCTTCCTGGTTTAAGAAACCCTAACCCTAGGCTCAGTAATAACCTTTTCCATAGGCAGGTAAATCAGCCTAGGGTTAGGGAAGGTCCCAAGCAAAAAGGGGTGGAGACAGGCATGTTGTGGCAGTTTTGCGCTCTCTTTGGGATGCCTTTTGCAGCTGCAGTGTGCCTGGAGCTCAGGGCTTCCTGGTTTAAAAAACCCTAACCCTAGGCTCAACCCTAACCCTAACCCTAGGCAGGTAATCAGCCTAGGGTTAGGGAAGGTCCCAAGGAAGAAGGGGTGGAGACAGCCATGTTGTGGCAGTTTTGCGCTCTCTTTGGGATGCCTTTTGCAGCTGCAGTGTTCCTGGAGCTCAGGGCTTCCAGGTTGAAAAAACCCTAACCCTAGGCTCAACCCTAACCCTAACCCTAGGCAGGTAAATCAACCAAGGGTTAGGGAAGGTCCCAAGGAAAAAGGGGTGGAGACAGCCATGTTGTGGCAGTTTTGCGCTCTCTTTGGGATGCCTTTTGCAGCTGCAGTGTGCCTGGAGCTCAGGGCTTCCTGGTTTAAGAAACCCTAACCCTAGGCTCAACCCTAACCCTAACCCTAGGCAGGTAAATCAGCCTAGGGTTAGGGAAGGTCCCAAGGTAAAAGGTGTGGAGACAGCCGTGTTGTGGCAGTTTTGCGCTCTCTTTGGGATGCCTTTTGCAGCTGCAGTGTGCCTGGAGCTCAGGGCTTCCTGGTTTAAGAAACCCTAACCCTAGGGTCTGTAATAACCTTTTCCATAGGCAAGTAAACCACCTAGTGTTAAGTAAGATCCCAAGGAAAAAAGGGGTGGAGACAGCCATGTTGTGGCAGTTTTGCGCTCTCTTTGGGATGCCTTTTGCAGCTGCAGTGTGCCTGGAGCTCAGGGCTTCCTGGTTTAAGAAACCCTAACCCTAGGCTCAACCCTAACCCTAACCCTAGGCAGGTAAATCAGCCTAGGGTTAGGGAAGGTCCCAAGGAAAAAGGGGTGGAGACAGCCATGTTGTGGCAGTTTTGCGCTCTCTTTGGGATGCCTTTTGCAGCTGCAGTGTGCCTGGAGCTCAGGGCTTCCTGGTTTAAAAAACCCTAACCCTAGGCTCAACCCTAACCCTAACCCTAGGCAGGTAAATCAGCCTAGGGTTAGGGAAGGTCCCAAGGAAAAAGGGGTGGAGACAGCCATGTTGTGGCAGTTTTGCGCTCTCTTTGGGATGCCTTTTGCAGCTGCAGTGTGCCTGGAGCTCAGGGCTTCCTGGTTTAAAAAACCCTAACCCTATGCTCAGTAATAACCTTTTCCATAGGCAGGTAAATCAGCCTAGGTTTAGGGAAGGTCCCAAGGAAAAAGGGGTGGAGACAGCCATGTTGTGGCAGTTTTGCGCTCTCTTTGGGATGCCTTTTGCAGCTGCAGTGTGCCTGGAGCTCAGGGCTTCCTGGTTTAAAAAACCCTAAACCTAGGCTCAACCCTAACCCTAACCCTAGGCAGGTAAATCAGCCTAGGGTTAGGGAAGGTCCCAAGGAAAAAGGGGTGGAGACAGACATGTTGTGGCAGTTTTGCGCTCTCTTTGGGATGCCTTTTGCAGCTGCAGTGTGCCTGGAGCTCAGGGCTTCCTGGTTTAAGAAACCCTAACCCTATGCTCTATAATAAACTTTTCCATAGGCAAGTAAACCACCTAGTAATAAGTAAGATCCCAAGGAAGAATGGGTGGAGACAGCCATGTTGTGACAGTTTTGCGCTCTCTTTGGGATGCCTTTTGCAGCTGCAGTGTGCCTGGAGCTCACGGCTTCCTGGTTTAAAAAACCCTAACCCTATGCTCAGTAATAACCGTTTCCATAGGCAGGTAAATCAGCCTAGGGTTAGGGAAGGTCCCAAGGAAAAAGGGGTGGAGACAGCCATGTTGTGGCAGTTTTGCGCTCTCTTTGGGATGCCTTTTGCAGCTGCAGTGTGCCTGGAGCTCAGGGCTTCCTGGTTTAAAAAACCCTAACCCTAGGCTCAACCCTAACCCTAACCCTAGGCAGGTAATCAGCCTAGGGTTAGGGAAGGTCCCAAGGAAAAAGGGATGGAGACAGCCATGTTGTGGCAGTTTTGCGCTCTCTTTGGGATGCCTTTTGCAGCTGCAGTGTGCCTGGAGCTCAGGGCTTCCTGGTTTAAGAAACCCTAACCCTAGGCTCTGTAATAAACTTTTCCATAGGCATGTAAATAAGCCTAGGGTTAGGGAAGGTCCCAAGGAAAAAGGGGTGGAGACAGCCATGTTGTGGCAGTTTTGCGCTCTCTTTGGGATGCCTTTTGCAGCTGCAGTGTGCCTGGAGCTCAGGGCTTCCTGGTTTAAAAAACCCTAACCCTAGGCTCAACCCGAACCCTAACCCTAGGCAGGTAAATCAGCCTAGGGTTAGGGAAGGTCCCAAGGAAAAAGGGGTGGAGACAGCCATGTTGTGGCAGTTTTGCGCTCTCCTTGGGATGCCTTTTGCAGCTGCAGTGTGCCTGGAGCTCAGGGCTTCCTGGTTTAAAAAACCCTAACCCTAGGGTCTGTAATAAACTTTTCCATAGGCAGGTAAATAAGCCTAGGGTTAGGGAAGGTCCCAAGGAAAAAGGGGTGGAGACAGCCATGTGGTGGCAGTTTTGCGCTCTCTTTGGGATGCCTTTTGCAGCTGCAGTGTGCCTGGAGCTCAGGGCTTCCTGGTTTAAAAAACCCTAACCCTAGGCTCAACCCAAACCCAAACCCTAGGCAGGTAAATCAGCCTAGTGTTAGGGAAGGTCCCAAGGAAAAAGGGGTGGAGACAGCCATGTTGTGGCAGTTTTGCGCTCTCTTTGGGATGCCTTTTGCAGCTGCAGTGTGCCTGGAGCTCAGGGCTTCCTGGTTTAAGAAACCCTAACCCTAGGCTCAACCCTAACCCTAACCCTAGGCAGGTAAATCAGCCTAGAGTTAGGGAGGGTCCCAAGGAAAAAGGGGTGGAGACAGCCATGTTGTGGCAGTTTTGCGCTCTCTTTGGGATGCCTTTTGCAGCTGCAGTGTGCCTGGAGCTCAGGGCTTCCTGGTTTAAGAAACCCTAACCCTAGGCTCTGTAATAAACTTTTCCAGAGGCATGTAAATAAGCCTAGGGTTAGGGAAGGTCCTAAGGAAAAAGGGGTGGAGACAGCCATGTTGTGGCAGTTTTGCGCTCTCTTTGGGATGCCTTTTGCAGCTGCAGTGTGCCTGGAGCTCAGGGCTTCCTGGTTTAAAAAACCCTAAACCGAGGCTCAACCCAAACCCTAACCCTAGGCAGGTAAATCAGCCTAGGGTTAGGGAAGGTCCCAAGGAAAAAGGGGTGGAGACAGCCATGTTGTGGCAGTTTTGCGCTCTCCTTGGGATGCCTTTTGCAGCTGCAGTGTGCCTGGAGCTCAGGGCTTCCTGGTTTAAAAAACCCTAACCCTAGTGTCTGTAATAAACTTTTCCATATGCAGGTAAATTAACCTCGGGTTAGGGAAGGTCCCAAGGAAAAAGGGGTGGAGACAGCCATGTGGTGGCAGTTTTGCGCTCTCTTTGGGATGCCTTTTGCAGCTGCAGTGTGCCTGGAGCTCAGGGATTCCTGGTTTAAAAAACCCTAAACCTAGGCTCAACCCAAACCCTAACCCTAGGCAGGTAAATCAGCCTAGTGTTAGGGAAGGTCCCAAGGAAAAAGGGGTGGAGACAGCCATGTTGTGCCAGTTTTGTGCTCTCTTTGGGATGCCTTTTGAAGTTGCAGTGTGCCTGGAGCTCAGGGCTTCCTGGTTTCAGAAACCCTAACCCTATGCTCAGTAATAACCTTTTCCATAGGCAGGTAAATCAGCCTAGGGTTAGGGAAGGTCCCAAGGAAAAAGGGGTGGAGACAGCCATGTGGTGGCAGTTTTGCGCTCTCTTTGCGATGCCTTTTGCAGCTGCAGTGTGCCTGGAGCTCAGGGCTTCCTGGTTTAAGAAACCCTAACCCTAGGCTCAACCCTAACCCTAAGCCTAGGCAGGTAAATCAGCCTAGAGTTAGGGAAGGTCCCAAGGAAAAAGGGGTGGAGACAGCCATGTTGTGGCAGTTTTGCGCTCTCTTTGGGATGCCTTTTGCAGCTGCAGTGTGCCTGGAGCTCAGGGCTTCCTGGTTTAAAAAACCCTAACCCTAGGCGCAACCCTAACCCTAACCCTAGGCAGGTAAATCAGCCTAGGGTTAGGGAAGGTCCCAAGGAAAAAGGGGTGGAGACAGACATGTTGTGGCAGTTTTGCGCTCTCTTTGGGATGCCTTTTGCAGCTGCAGTGTGCCTGGAGCTCAGGGCTTCCTGGTTTAAGAAACCCTAACCCTATGCTCTGTAATAAACTTTTCCATAGGCAAGTAAACCACCTAGTAATACGTAAGATCCCAAGGAAGAATGGGTGGAGACAGCCATGTTGTGACAGTTTTGCGCTCTCTTTGGGATGCCTTTTGCAGCTGCAGTGTGCCTGGAGCTCAGGGCTTCCTGGTTTAAAAAACCCTAAACCTAGGCTCAACCCAAACCCTAACCCTAGGCAGGTAAATCAGCCTAGGGTTAGGGAAGGTCCCAAGGAAAAAGGGGTGGAGACAGCCATGTTGTGGCAGTTTTGCGCTCTCTTTGGGATGCCTTTTGCAGCTGCAGTGTGCCTGGAGCTCAGGGCTTCCTGGTTTAAAAAACCCTAACCCTAGGCTCAACCCGAACCCTAACCCTAGGCAGGTAAATCAGCCTAGGGTTAGGGAAGGTCCCAAGGAAAAAGGGGTGGAGACAGCCATGTTGTGGCAGTTTTGCGCTCTCCTTGGGATGCCTTTTGCAGCTGCAGTGTGCCTGGAGCTCAGGGCTTCCTGGTTTAAAAAACCCTAACCCTAGGGTCTGTAATAAACTTTTCCATAGGCAGGTAAATTAACCTCGGGTTAGGGAAGGTCCCAAGGAAAAAGGGGTGGAGACAGCCATGTGGTGGCAGTTTTGCGCTCTCTTTGGGATGCCTTTTGCAGCTGCAGTGTGCCTGGAGCTCAGGGATTCCTGGTTTAAAAAACCCTAAACCTAGGCTCAACCCAAACCCTAACCCTAGGCAGGTAAATCAGCCTAGTGTTAGGGAAGGTCCCAAGGAAAAAGGGGTGGAGACAGCCATGTTGTGCCAGTTTTGTGCTCTCTTTGGGATGCCTTTTGAAGTTGCAGTGTGCCTGGAGCTCAGGGCTTCCTGGTTTCAGAAACCCTAACCCTATGCTCAGTAATAACCTTTTCCATAGGCAGGTAAATCAGCCTAGTGTTAGGGAAGGTCCCAAGGAAAAAGGGGTGGAGACAGCCATGTTGTGGCAGTTTTGCGCTCTCTTTGGGATGCCTTTTGCAGCTGCAGTGTGCCTGGAGCTCAGGGCTTCCTGGTTTAAGAAACCCTAACCCTAGGCTCAACCCTAACCCTAAGCCTAGGCAGGTAAATCAGCCTAGAGTTAGGGAAGGTCCCAAGGAAAAAGGGGTGGAGACAGCCATGTTGTGGCAGTTTTGCGCTCTCTTTGGGATGCCTTTTGCAGCTGCAGTGTGCCTGGAGCTCAGGGCTTCCTGGTTTAAAAAACCCTAACCCTAAGCGCAACCCTAACCCTAACCCTAGGCAGGTAAATCAGCCTAGGGTTAGGGAAGGTCCCAAGGAAAAAGGGGTGGAGACAGACATGTTGTGGCAGTTTTGCGCTCTCTTTGGGATGCCTTTTGCAGCTGCAGTGTGCCTGGAGCTCAGGGCTTCCTGGTTTAAGAAACCCTAACCCTATGCTCTGTAATAAACTTTTCCATAGGCAAGTAAACCACCTAGTAATACGTAAGATCCCAAGGAAGAATGGGTGGAGACAGCCATGTTGTGACAGTTTTGCGCTCTCTTTGGGATGCCTTTTGCAGCTGCAGTGTGCCTGGAGCTCAGGGCTTCCTGGTTTAAAAAACCCTAAACCTAGGCTCAACCCAAACCCTAACCCTAGGCAGGTAAATCAGCCTAGGGTTAGGGAAGGTCCCAAGGAAAAAGGGGTGGAGACAGCCATGTTGTGGCAGTTTTGCGCTCTCTTTGGGATGCCTTTTGCAGCTGCAGTGTGCCTGGAGCTCAGGGCTTCCTGGTTTAAAAAACCCTAACCCTAGGCTCAACCCGAACCCTAACCCTAGGCAGGTAAATCAGCCTAGGGTTAGGGAAGGTCCCAAGGAAAAAGGGGTGGAGACAGCCATGTTGTGGCAGTTTTGCGCTCTCCTTGGGATGCCTTTTGCAGCTGCAGTGTGCCTGGAGCTCAGGGCTTCCTGGTTTAAAAAACCCTAACCCTAGGGTCTGTAATAAACTTTTCCATAGGCAGGTAAATTAACCTCGGGTTAGGGAAGGTCCCAAGGAAAAAGGGGTGGAGACAGCCATGTTGTGGCAGTTTTGCGCTCTCTTTGGGATGCCTTTTGCAGCTGCAGTGTGCCTGGAGCTCAGGGCTTCCTGGTTTAAGAAACCCTAACCCTAGGCTCAACCCTAACCCTAAGCCTAGGCAGGTAAATCAGCCTAGAGTTAGGGAAGGTCCCAAGGAAAAAGGGGTGGAGACAGCCATGTTGTGGCAGTTTTGCGCTCTCTTTGGGATGCCTTTTGCAGCTGCAGTGTGCCTGGAGCTCAGGGCTTCCTGGTTTAAAAAACCCTAACCCTAGGCTCAACCCTAACCCTAACCCTAGGCAGGTAATCAGCCTAGGGTTAGGGAAGGTCCCAAGGAAAAAGGGATGGAGACAGCCATGTTGTGGCAGTTTTGCGCTCTCTTTGGGATGCCTTTTGCAGCTGCAGTGTGCCTGGAGCTCAGGGCTTCCTGGTTTAAGAAACCCTAACCCTAGGCTCTGTAATAAACTTTTCCATAGGCATGTAAATAAGCCTAGGGTTAGGGAAGGTCCCAAGGAAAAAGGGGTGGAGACAGCCATGTTGTGGCAGTTTTGCGCTCTCTTTGGGATGCCTTTTGCAGCTGCAGTGTGCCTGGAGCTCAGGGCTTCCTGGTTTAAAAAACCCTAACCCTAGGCTCAACCCGAACCCTAACCCTAGGCAGGTAAATCAGCCTAGGGTTAGGGAAGGTCCCAAGGAAAAAGGGGTGGAGACAGCCATGTTGTGGCAGTTTTGCGCTCTCCTTGGGATGCCTTTTGCAGCTGCAGTGTGCCTGGAGCTCAGGGCTTCCTGGTTTAAAAAACCCTAACCCTAGGGTCTGTAATAAACTTTTCCTTAGGCAGGTAAATAAGCCTAGGGTTAGGGAAGGTCCCAAGGAAAAAGGGGTGGAGACAGCCATGTGGTGGCAGTTTTGCGCTCTCTTTGGGATGCCTTTTGCAGCTGCAGTGTGCCTGGAGCTCAGGGCTTCCTGGTTTAAAAAACCCTAACCCTAGGCTCAACCCAAACCCAAACCCTAGGCAGGTAAATCAGCCTAGTGTTAGGGAAGGTCCCAAGGAAAAAGGGGTGGAGACAGCCATGTTGTGGCAGTTTTGCGCTCTCTTTGGGATGCCTTTTGCAGCTGCAGTGTGCCTGGAGCTCAGGGCTTCCTGGTTTAAGAAACCCTAACCCTAGGCTCAACCCTAACCCTAAGCCTAGGCAGGTAAATCAGCCTAGAGTTAGGGAAGGTCCCAAGGAAAAAGGGGTGGAGACAGCCATGTTGTGGCAGTTTTGCGCTCTCTTTGGGATGCTTTTTGCAGCTGCAGTGTGCCTGGAGCTCAGGGCTTCCTGGTTTAAGAAACCCTAACCCTAGGCTCAGTAATAACCTTTTCCATAGGCAGGTAAATCAGCCTAGGGTTAGGGAAGGTCCCAAGCAAAAAGGGGTGGAGACAGGCATGTTGTGGCAGTTTTGCGCTCTCTTTGGGATGCCTTTTGCAGCTGCAGTGTGCCTGGAGCTCAGGGCTTCCTGGTTTAAAAAACCCTAACCCTAGGCTCAACCCTAACCCTAACCCTAGGCAGGTAATCAGCCTAGGGTTAGGGAAGGTCCCAAGGAAGAAGGGGTGGAGACAGCCATGTTGTGGCAGTTTTGCGCTCTCTTTGGGATGCCTTTTGCAGCTGCAGTGTTCCTGGAGCTCAGGGCTTCCAGGTTGAAAAAACCCTAACCCTAGGCTCAACCCTAACCCTAACCCTAGGCAGGTAAATCAACCAAGGGTTAGGGAAGGTCCCAAGGAAAAAGGGGTGGAGACAGCCATGTTGTGGCAGTTTTGCGCTCTCTTTGGGATGCCTTTTGCAGCTGCAGTGTGCCTGGAGCTCAGGGCTTCCTGGTTTAAGAAACCCTAACCCTAGGCTCAACCCTAACCCTAACCCTAGGCAGGTAAATCAGCCTAGGGTTAGGGAAGGTCCCAAGGTAAAAGGTGTGGAGACAGCCGTGTTGTGGCAGTTTTGCGCTCTCTTTGGGATGCCTTTTGCAGCTGCAGTGTGCCTGGAGCTCAGGGCTTCCTGGTTTAAGAAACCCTAACCCTAGGGTCTGTAATAACCTTTTCCATAGGCAAGTAAACCACCTAGTGTTAAGTAAGATCCCAAGGAAAAAGGGGTGGAGACAGCCATGTTGTGGCAGTTTTGCGCTCTCTTTGGGATGCCTTTTGCAGCTGCAGTGTGCCTGGAGCTCAGGGCTTCCTGGTTTAAGAAACCCTAACCCTAGGCTCAACCCTAACCCTAACCCTAGGCAGGTAAATCAGCCTAGGGTTAGGGAAGGTCCCAAGGAAAAAGGGGTGGAGACAGCCATGTTGTGGCAGTTTTGCGCTCTCTTTGGGATGCCTTTTGCAGCTGCAGTGTGCCTGGAGCTCAGGGCTTCCTGGTTTAAAAAACCCTAACCCTAGGCTCAACCCTAACCCTAACCCTAGGCAGGTAAATCAGCCTAGGGTTAGGGAAGGTCCCAAGGAAAAAGGGGTGGAGACAGCCATGTTGTGGCAGTTTTGCGCTCTCTTTGGGATGCCTTTTGCAGCTGCAGTGTGCCTGGAGCTCAGGGCTTCCTGGTTTAAAAAACCCTAACCCTAGGGTCTGTAATAAACTTTTCCATAGGCAGGTAAATTAACCTCGGGTTAGGGAAGGTCCCAAGGAAAAAGGGGTGGAGACAGCCATGTTGTGGCAGTTTTGCGCTCTCTTTGGGATGCCTTTTGCAGCTGCAGTGTGCCTGGAGCTCAGGGCTTCCTGGTTTAAAAAACCCTAACCCTAGGCTCAACCCTAACCCTAACCCTAGGCAGGTAAATCAGCCTAGGGTTAGGGAAGGTCCCAAGGAAAAAGGGGTGGAGACAGCCATGTTGTGGCAGTTTTGCGCTCTCCTTGGGATGCCTTTTGCAGCTGCAGTGTGCCTGGAGCTCAGGGCTTCCTGGTTTAAAAAACCCTAACCCTAGGGTCTGTAATAAACTTTTCCATATGCAGGTAAATTAACCTCGGGTTAGGGAAGGTCCCAAGGAAAAAGGGGTGGAGACAGCCATGTGGTGGCAGTTTTGCGCTCTCTTTGGGATGCCTTTTGCAGCTGCAGTGTGCCTGGAGCTCAGGGATTCCTGGTTTAAAAAACCCTAAACCTAGGCTCAACCCAAACCCTAACCCTAGGCAGGTAAATCAGCCTAGTGTTAGGGAAGGTCCCAAGGAAAAAGGGGTGGAGACAGCCATGTTGTGCCAGTTTTGTGCTCTCTTTGGGATGCCTTTTGAAGTTGCAGTGTGCCTGGAGCTCAGGGCTTCCTGGTTTCAGAAACCCTAACCCTATGCTCAGTAATAACCTTTTCCATAGGCAGGTAAATCAGCCTAGGGTTAGGGAAGGTCCCAAGGAAAAAGGGGTGGAGACAGCCATGTGGTGGCAGTTTTGCGCTCTCTTTGCGATGCCTTTTGCAGCTGCAGTGTGCCTGGAGCTCAGGGCTTCCTGGTTTAAGAAACCCTAACCCTAGGCTCAACCCTAACCCTAAGCCTAGGCAGGTAAATCAGCCTAGAGTTAGGGAAGGTCCCAAGGAAAAAGGGGTGGAGACAGCCATGTTGTGGCAGTTTTGCGCTCTCTTTGGGATGCCTTTTGCAGCTGCAGTGTGCCTGGAGCTCAGGGCTTCCTGGTTTAAAAAACCCTAACCCTAGGCGCAACCCTAACCCTAACCCTAGGCAGGTAAATCAGCCTAGGGTTAGGGAAGGTCCCAAGGAAAAAGGGGTGGAGACAGACATGTTGTGGCAGTTTTGCGCTCTCTTTGGGATGCCTTTTGCAGCTGCAGTGTGCCTGGAGCTCAGGGCTTCCTGGTTTAAGAAACCCTAACCCTATGCTCTGTAATAAACTTTTCCATAGGCAAGTAAACCACCTAGTAATACGTAAGATCCCAAGGAAGAATGGGTG
The DNA here is from genome assembly GCA_039654755.1 of Calcarius lapponicus. Taxonomy (NCBI): domain Eukaryota; kingdom Metazoa; phylum Chordata; class Aves; order Passeriformes; family Fringillidae; genus Calcarius; species Calcarius lapponicus. The sequence goes on along the minus strand of JBBFKN010000108.1, from coordinate 47,543 downwards.
GAGACAGCCATGTTGTGACAGTTTTGCGCTCTCTTTGGGATGCCTTTTGCAGCTGCAGTGTGCCTGGAGCTCAGGGCTTCCTGGTTTAAAAAACCCTAACCCTAGGCTCAACCCTAACCCTAACCCTAGGCAGGTAATCAGCCTAGGGTTAGGGAAGGTCCCAAGGAAAAAGGGATGGAGACAGCCATGTTGTGGCAGTTTTGCGCTCTCTTTGGGATGCCTTTTGCAGCTGCAGTGTGCCTGGAGCTCAGGGCTTCCTGGTTTAAGAAACCCTAACCCTAGGCTCTGTAATAAACTTTTCCATAGGCATGTAAATAAGCCTAGGGTTAGGGAAGGTCCCAAGGAAAAAGGGGTGGAGACAGCCATGTTGTGGCAGTTTTGCGCTCTCTTTGGGATGCCTTTTGCAGCTGCAGTGTGCCTGGAGCTCAGGGCTTCCTGGTTTAAAAAACCCTAAACCTAGGCTCAACCCAAACCCTAACCCTAGGCAGGTAAATCAGCCTAGGGTTAGGGAAGGTCCCAAGGAAAAAGGGGTGGAGACAGCCATGTTGTGGCAGTTTTGCGCTCTCTTTGGGATGCCTTTTGCAGCTGCAGTGTGCCTGGAGCTCAGGGCTTCCTGGTTTAAAAAACCCTAACCCTAGGCTCAACCCGAACCCTAACCCTAGGCAGGTAAATCAGCCTAGGGTTAGGGAAGGTCCCAAGGAAAAAGGGGTGGAGACAGCCATGTTGTGGCAGTTTTGCGCTCTCCTTGGGATGCCTTTTGCAGCTGCAGTGTGCCTGGAGCTCAGGGCTTCCTGGTTTAAAAAACCCTAACCCTAGGGTCTGTAATAAACTTTTCCATAGGCAGGTAAATTAACCTCGGGTTAGGGAAGGTCCCAAGGAAAAAGGGGTGGAGACAGCCATGTTGTGGCAGTTTTGCGCTCTCTTTGGGATGCCTTTTGCAGCTGCAGTGTGCCTGGAGCTCAGGGCTTCCTGGTTTAAGAAACCCTAACCCTAGGCTCAACCCTAACCCTAAGCCTAGGCAGGTAAATCAGCCTAGAGTTAGGGAAGGTCCCAAGGAAAAAGGGGTGGAGACAGCCATGTTGTGGCAGTTTTGCGCTCTCTTTGGGATGCCTTTTGCAGCTGCAGTGTGCCTGGAGCTCAGGGCTTCCTGGTTTAAAAAACCCTAACCCTAGGCTCAACCCTAACCCTAACCCTAGGCAGGTAAATCAGCCTAGGGTTAGGGAAGGTCCCAAGGAAAAAGGGGTGGAGACAGCCATGTTGTGGCAGTTTTGCGCTCTCTTTGGGATGCCTTTTGCAGCTGCAGTGTGCCTGGAGCTCAGGGCTTCCTGGTTTAAGAAACCCTAACCCTATGCTCTGTAATAAACTTTTCCATAGGCAAGTAAACCACCTAGTAATAAGTAAGATCCCAAGGAAGAATGGGTGGAGACAGCCATGTTGTGACAGTTTTGCGCTCTCTTTGGGATGCCTTTTGCAGCTGCAGTGTGCCTGGAGCTCAGGGCTTCCTGGTTTAAAAAACCCTAACCCTAGGCTCAACCCTAACCCTAACCCTAGGCAGGTAATCAGCCTAGGGTTAGGGAAGGTCCCAAGGAAAAAGGGATGGAGACAGCCATGTTGTGGCAGTTTTGCGCTCTCTTTGGGATGCCTTTTGCAGCTGCAGTGTGCCTGGAGCTCAGGGCTTCCTGGTTTAAAAAACCCTTAACCCTGGCTCAAGCCAAAATCTAACCCTAGGCAGGTAAATCAACCTAGGGTTAGGGAAGGTCCCAAGGAAAAAGGGGTGGAGACAGCCATGTTGTGGCAGTTTTGCGCTCTCTTTGGGATGCCTTTTGCAGCTGCAGTGTGCCTGGAGCTCAGGGCTTCCTGGTTTAAAAAACCCTAAACCTAGGCTCAACCCAAACCCAAACCCTAGGCAGGTAAATCAGCCTAGGGTTAGGGAAGGTCCCAAGGAAAAAGGGGTGGAGACAGCCATGTTGTGGCAGTTTTGCGCTCTCTTTGGGATGCCTTTTGCAGCTGCAGTGTGCCTGGAGCTCAGGGCTTCCTGGTTTAAGAAACCCTAACTCTAGTCTCTGTAATAAACTTTTCCTTAGGCAGGTAAATAAGCCTAGGGTTAGGGAAGGTCCCAAGGAAAAAGGGGTGGAGACAGCCATGTGGTGGCAGTTTTGCGCTCTCTTTGGGATGCCTTTTGCAGCTGCAGTGTGCCTGGAGCTCAGGGCTTCCTGGTTTAAGAAACCCTAACCCTAGGCTCAACCCTAACCCTAAGCCTAGGCAGGTAAATCAGCCTAGAGTTAGGGAAGGTCCCAAGGAAAAAGGGGTGGAGACAGCCATGTTGTGGCAGTTTTGCGCTCTCTTTGGGATGCCTTTTGCAGCTGCAGTGTGCCTGGAGCTCAGGGCTTCCTGGTTTAAAAAACCCTAACCCTAGGCTCAACCCTAACCCTAACCCTAGGCAGGTAAATCAGCCTAGGGTTAGGGAAGGTCCCAAGGAAAAAGGGGTGGAGACAGCCATGTTGTGGCAGTTTTGCGCTCTCTTTGGGATGCCTTTTGCAGCTGCAGTGTGCCTGGAGCTCAGGGCTTCCTGGTTTAAGAAACCCTAACCCTATGCTCTGTAATAAACTTTTCCATAGGCAAGTAAACCACCTAGTAATAAGTAAGATCCCAAGGAAGAATGGGTGGAGACAGCCATGTTGTGACAGTTTTGCGCTCTCTTTGGGATGCCTTTTGCAGCTGCAGTGTGCCTGGAGCTCAGGGCTTCCTGGTTTAAAAAACCCTAACCCTAGGCTCATCCCTAACCCTAACCCTAGGCAGGTAATCAGCCTAGGGTTAGGGAAGGTCCCAAGGAAAAAGGGATGGAGACAGCCATGTTGTGGCAGTTTTGCGCTCTCTTTGGGATGCCTTTTGCAGCTGCAGTGTGCCTGGAGCTCAGGGCTTCCTGGTTTAAAAAACCCTTAACCCTGGCTCAAGCCAAAATCTAACCCTAGGCAGGTAAATCAACCTAGGGTTAGGGAAGGTCCCAAGGAAAAAGGGGTGGAGACAGCCATGTTGTGGCAGTTTTGCGCTCTCTTTGGGATGCCTTTTGCAGCTGCAGTGTGCCTGGAGCTCAGGGCTTCCTGGTTTAAAAAACCCTAAACCTAGGCTCAACCCAAACCCAAACCCTAGGCAGGTAAATCAGCCTAGTGTTAGGGAAGGTCCCAAGGAAAAAGGGGTGGAGACAGCCATGTTGTGGCAGTTTTGCGCTCTCTTTGGGATGCCTTTTGCAGCTGCAGTGTGCCTGGAGCTCAGGGCTTCCTGGTTTAAGAAACCCTAACTCTAGTCTCTGTAATAAACTTTTCCTTAGGCAGGTAAATAAGCCTAGGGTTAGGGAAGGTCCCAAGGAAAAAGGGGTGGAGACAGCCATGTGGTGGCAGTTTTGCGCTCTCTTTGGGATGCCTTTTGCAGCTGCAGTGTGCCTGGAGCTCAGGGCTTCCTGGTTTAAGAAACCCTAACCCTATGCTCAACCCTAACCCTAACCCTAGGCAGGTAAATCAGCCTAGGGTTAGGGAAGGTCCCAAGGAAAAAGGGGTGGAGACAGCCATGTTGTGGCAGTTTTGCGCTCTCTTTGGGATGCCTTTTGCAGCTGCAGTGTGCCTGGAGCTCAGGGCTTCCTGGTTTAAAAAACCCTAACCCTAGGCTCAACCCTAACCCTAACCCTAGGCAGGTAAATCAGCCTAGGGTTAGGGAAGGTCCCAAGGAAAAAGGGATGGAGACAGCCATGTTGTGGCAGTTTTGCCCTCTCTTTGGGATGCCATTTGCAGCTGCAGTGTGCCTGGAGCTCAGGGCTTCCTGGTTTAAAAAACCCTAACCCTATGCTCAGTAATAACCTTTTCCATAGGCAGGTAAATCAGCCTAGGGTTAGGGAAGGTCCCAAGCAAAAAGGGGTGGAGACAGCCATGTTGTGGCAGTTTTGCGCTCTCTTTGGGATGCCTTTTGCAGCTGCAGTGTGCGTCGAGCTCAGGGCTTCCGGGTTTGAGAAACCCTAACTCTAGGCTCAACCCTAACCCTAACCCTAGGCAGGAAAATCAGCCTAGGGTTAGGGAAGATCCCAAGGAAAAAGGGGTGGAGACAGCCATGTTGTGGCAGTTTTGCGCTCTCTTTGGGATGCCTTTTGCAGCTGCAGTGTGCCTAGAGCTCAGGGCTTCCTGGTTTAAGAAACCCTAACCCTAGCCTCAGTAATAACCTTTTCCATAGGCAGGTAAATCAGCCTAGGGTTAGGGAAGGTCCCAAGGAAAAAGGGGTGGAGACAGCCATGTTGTGGCAGTTTTGCGCTCTCTTTGGGATGCCTTTTGCAGCTGCAGTGTGCCTGGAGCTCAGGGCTTCCTGGTTTAAGAAACTCTAACCCTAGGCTCAACCCTAACCCTAACCCTAGGCCGGTAAATCAACCTAGGGTTAGGGAAGGTCCCAAGGAAAAAGGGGTGGAGACAGCCATGTTGTGGCAGTTTTGCGCTCTCTTTGGGATGCCTTTTGCAGCTGCAGTGTGCCTGGAGCTCAGGGCTTCCTGGTTTAAGAAACCATAACCCTAGGCTCAGTAATAACCTTTTCCATCGGCAAGTAAATCACCTAGGGTTAAGTAAGGTCCCAAGGAAAAAGCAGTGGAGACAGCCATGTTGTGGCAGTTTTGTGCTCTCTTTGGGATGCCTATTGCAGCTGCAGTGTGCCTGGAGCTCAGGGCTTCCTGGTTTAAAAAACACTAACCCTAGACTCAACCCTAACCCTAACCCTAGTAGGTAATCAGCCTAGTGTTAGGGAAGGTCCCAAGGAAAAAGGGGTGGAGACAGCCATGTTGTGGCAGTTTTGCGCTCTCTTTGGGATGCCTTTTGCAGCTGCAGTGTGCCTGGAGCTCAGGGCTTCCTGGTTTAAAAAACCCTAACCCTAGGCTCAGTAATAAACTTTTCCATAGGCATGTAAATAAGCCTAGGGTTAGGGAAGGTCCCAAGGAAAAAGGGGTGGAGACAGCCATGTTGTGGCAGTTTTGCGCTCTCTTTGGGATGCCTTTTGCAGCTGCAGTGTGCCTGGAGCTCAGGGCTTCCTGGTTTAAAAAACCCTAAACCTAGGCTCAACCCAAACCCTAACCCTAGGCAGGTAAATCAGCCTAGGGTTAGGGAAGGTCCCAAGGAAAAAGGGGTGGAGACAGCCATGTTGTGGCAGTTTTGCGCTCTCTTTGGGATGCCTTTTGCAGCTGCAGTGTGCCTGGAGCTCAGGGCTTCCTGGTTTAAAAAACCCTAACCCTAGGCTCAACCCGAACCCTAACCCTAGGCAGGTAAATCAGCCTAGGGTTAGGGAAGGTCCCAAGGAAAAAGGGGTGGAGACAGGCATGTTGTGGCAGTTTTGCGCTCTCCTTGGGATGCCTTTTGCAGCTGCAGTGTGCCTGGAGCTCAGGGCTTCCTGGTTTAAAAAACCCTAACCCTAGGGTCTGTAATAATCTTTTCCATAGGCAGGTAAATTAACCTCGGGTTAGGGAAGGTCCCAAGGAAAAAGGGGTGGAGACAGCCATGTTGTGGCAGTTTTGCGCTCTCTTTGGGATGCCTTTTGCAGCTGCAGTGTGCCTGGAGCTCAGGGCTTCCTGGTTTAAGAAACCCTAACCCTAGGCTCAACCCTAACCCTAAGCCTAGGCAGGTAAATCAGCCTAGAGTTAGGGAAGGTCCCAAGGAAAAAGGGGTGGAGACAGACATGTTGTGGCAGTTTTGCGCTCTCTTTGGGATGCCTTTTGCAGCTGCAGTGTGCCTGGAGCTCAGGGCTTCCTGGTTTAAGAAACCCTAACCCTATGCTCTGTAATAAACTTTTCCATAGGCAAGTAAACCACCTAGTAATAAGTAAGATCCCAAGGAAGAATGGGTGGAGACAGCCATGTTGTGACAGTTTTGCGCTCTCTTTGGGATGCCTTTTGCAGCTGCAGTGTGCCTGGAGCTCAGGGCTTCCTGGTTTAAAAAACCCTAACCCTAGGCTCAACCCTAACCCTAACCCTAGGCAGGTAATCAGCCTAGGGTTAGGGAAGGTCCCAAGGAAAAAGGGATGGAGACAGCCATGTTGTGGCAGTTTTGCGCTCTCTTTGGGATGCCTTTTGCAGCTGCAGTGTGCCTGGAGCTCAGGGCTTCCTGGTTTAAGAAACCCTAACCCTAGGCTCTGTAATAAACTTTTCCATAGGCATGTAAATAAGCCTAGGGTTAGGGAAGGTCCCAAGGAAAAAGGGGTGGAGACAGCCATGTGGTGGCAGTTTTGCACTCTCTTTGGGATGCCTTTTGCAGCTGCAGTGTGCCTGGAGCTCAGGGCTTCCTGGTTTAAGAAACCCTAACCCTATGCTCAACCCTAACCCTAACCCTAGGCAGGTAAATCAGCCTAGGGTTAGGGAAGGTCCCAAGGAAAAAGGGGTGGAGACAGCCATGTTGTGGCAGTTTTGCGCTCTCTTTGGGATGCCTTTTGCAGCTGCAGTGTGCCTGGAGCTCAGGGCTTCCTGGTTTAAAAAACCCTAACCCTAGGCTCAACCCTAACCCTAACCCTAGGCAGGTAAATCAGCCTAGGGTTAGGGAAGGTCCCAAGGAAAAAGGGATGGAGACAGCCATGTTGTGGCAGTTTTGCCCTCTCTTTGGGATGCCATTTGCAGCTGCAGTGTGCCTGGAGCTCAGGGCTTCCTGGTTTAAAAAACCCTAACCCTATGCTCAGTAATAACCTTTTCCATAGGCAGGTAAATCAGCCTAGGGTTAGGGAAGGTCCCAAGCAAAAAGGGCTGGAGACAGCCATGTTGTGGCAGTTTTGCGCTCTCTTTGGGATGCCTTTTGCAGCTGCAGTGTGCCTGGAGCTCAGGGCTTCCTGGTTTAAAAAACCCTAAACCTAGGCTCAACCCTAACCCTAAGCCTAGGCAGGTAAATCAGCCTAGGGTTAGGGAAGGTCCCAAGGAAAAAGGGGTGGAGACAGCCATGTTGTGGCAGTTTTGCGCTCTCTTTGGGATGCCTTTTGCAGCTGCAGTGTGCGTCGAGCTCAGGGCTTCCTGGTTTGAGAAACCCTAACTCTAGGCTCAACCCTAACCCTAACCCTAGGCAGGAAAATCAGCCTAGGGTTAGGGAAGATCCCAAGGAAAAAGGGGTGGAGACAGCCATGTTGTGGCAGTTTTGCGCTCTCTTTGGGATGCCTTTTGCAGCTGCAGTGTGCCTAGAGCTCAGGGCTTCCTGGTTTAAGAAACCCTAACCCTAGCCTCAGTAATAACCTTTTCCATAGGCAGGTAAATCAGCCTAGGGTTAGGGAAGGTCCCAAGGAAAAAGGGGTGGAGACAGCCATGTTGTGGCAGTTTTGCGCTCTCTTTGGGATGCCTTTTGCAGCTGCAGTCTGCCTGGAGCTCAGGGCTTCCTGGTTTAAGAAACTCTAACCCTAGGCTCAACCCTAACCCTAACCCTAGGCAGGTAAATCAACCTAGGGTTAGGGAAGGTCCCAAGGAAAAAGGGGTGGAGACAGCCATGTTGTGGCAGTTTTGCGCTCTCTTTGGGATGCCTTTTGCAGCTGCAGTGTGCCTGGAGCTCAGGGCTTCCTGGTTTAAAAAACCCTAACCCTAGGCTCAGTAATAAACTTTTCCATAGGCATGTAAATAAGCCTAGGGTTAGGGAAGGTCCCAAGGAAAAAGGGGTGGAGACAGCCATGTTGTGGCAGTTTTGCGCTCTCTTTGGGATGCCTTTTGCAGCTGCAGTGTGCCTGGAGCTCAGGGCTTCCTGGTTTAAAAAACCCTAAACCTAGGCTCAACCCAAACCCTAACCCTAGGCAGGTAAATCAGCCTAGGGTTAGGGAAGGTCCCAAGGAAAAAGGGGTGGAGACAGCCATGTTGTGGCAGTTTTGCGCTCTCTTTGGGATGCCTTTTGCAGCTGCAGTGTGCCTGGAGCTCAGGGCTTCCTGGTTTAAAAAACCCTAACCCTAGGCTCAACCCGCACCCTAACCCTAGGCAGGTAAATCAGCCTAGGGTTAGGGAAGGTCCCAAGGAAAAAGGGGTGGAGACAGCCATGTTGTGGCAGTTTTGCGCTCTCCTTGGGATGCCTTTTGCAGCTGCAGTGTGCCTGGAGCTCAGGGCTTCCTGGTTTAAAAAACCCTAACCCTAGGGTCTGTAATAAACTTTTCCATAGGCAGGTAAATTAACCTCGGGTTAGGGAAGGTCCCAAGGAAAAAGGGGTGGAGACAGCCATGTTGTGGCAGTTTTGCGCTCTCTTTGGGATGCCTTTTGCAGCTGCAGTGTGCCTGGAGCTCAGGGCTTCCTGGTTTAAGAAACCCTAACCCTAGGCTCAACCCTAACCCTAAGCCTAGGCAGGTAAATCAGCCTAGAGTTAGGGAAGGTCCCAAGGAAAAAGGGGTGGAGACAGGCATGTTGTGGCAGTTTTGCGCTCTCTTTGGGATGCCTTTTGCAGCTGCAGTGTGCCTGGAGCTCAGGGCTTCCTGGTTTAAGAAACCCTAACCCTATGCTCTGTAATAAACTTTTCCATAGGCAAGTAAACCACCTAGTAATAAGTAAGATCCCAAGGAAGAATGGGTGGAGACAGCCATGTTGTGACAGTTTTGCGCTCTCTTTGGGATGCCTTTTGCAGCTGCAGTGTGCCTGGAGCGCAGGGCTTCCTGGTTTAAAAAACCCTAACCCTAGGCTCAACCCTAACCCTAACCCTAGGCAGGTAATCAGCCTAGGGTTAGGGAAGGTCCCAAGGAAAAAGGGATGGAGACAGCCATGTTGTGGCAGTTTTGCGCTCTCTTTGGGATGCCTTTTGCAGCTGCAGTGTGCCTGGAGCTCAGGGCTTCCTGGTTTAAGAAACCCTAACCCTAGGCTCTGTAATAAACTTTTCCATAGGCATGTAAATAAGCCTAGGGTTAGGGAAGGTCCCAAGGAAAAAGGGGTGGAGACAGCCATGTTGTGGCAGTTTTGCGCTCTCTTTGGGATGCCTTTTGCAGCTGCAGTGTGCCTGGAGCTCAGGGCTTCCTGGTTTAATAAACCCTAAACCTAGGCTCAAGCCAAAATCTAACCCTAGGCAGGTAAATCAGCCTAGGGTTAGGGAAGGTCCCAAGGAAAAAGGGGTGGAGACAGACATGTTGTGGCAGTTTTGCGCTCTCTTTGGGATGCCTTTTGCAGCTGCAGTGTGCCTGGAGCTCAGGGCTTCCTGGTTTAAAAAACCCTAAACCTAGGCTCAACCCAAACCCAAACCCTAGGCAGGTAAATCAGCCTAGTGTTAGGGAAGGTCCCAAGGAAAAAGGGGTGGAGACAGCCATGTTGTGGCAGTTTTGCGCTCTCTTTGGGATGCCTTTTGCAGCTGCAGTGTGCCTGGAGCTCAGGGCTTCCTGGTTTAAAAAACCCTAACTCTAGTCTCTGTAATAAACTTTTCCTTAGGCAGGTAAATCAGCCTAGGGTTAGGGAAGGTCCCAAGGAAAAAGGGGTGGAGACAGCCATGTGGTGGCAGTTTTGCACTCTCTTTGGGATGCCTTTTGCAGCTGCAGTGTGCCTGGAGCTCAGGGCTTCCTGGTTTAAGAAACCCTAACCCTATGCTCAACCCTAACCCTAACCCTAGGCAGGTAAATCAGCCTAGGGTTAGGGAAGGTCCCAAGGAAAAAGGGGTGGAGACAGCCATGTTGTGGCAGTTTTGCGCTCTCTTTGGGATGCCTTTTGCAGCTGCAGTGTGCCTGGAGCTCAGGGCTTCCTGGTTTAAAAAACCCTAACCCTAGGCTCAACCCTAACCCTAACCCTAGGCAGGTAAATCAGCCTAGGGTTAGGGAAGGTCCCAAGGAAAAAGGGATGGAGACAGCCATGTTGTGGCAGTTTTGCCCTCTCTTTGGGATGCCATTTGCAGCTGCAGTGTGCCTGGAGCTCAGGGCTTCCTGGTTTAAAAAACCCTAACCCTATGCTCAGTAATAACCTTTTCCATAGGCAGGTAAATAAGCCTAGGGTTAGGGAAGGTCCCAAGGAAAAAGGGGTGGAGACAGCCATGTTGTGGCAGTTTTGCGCTCTCTTTGGGATGCCTTTTGCAGCTGCAGTGTGCCTGGAGCTCAGGGCTTCCTGGTTTAAGAAACCCTAACCCTAGGCTCAACCCTAAGCCTAACCCTAGGCAGGTAAACCAGCCTAGGGTTAGGGAAGGTCCCAAGGAAAACGGGGTGGAGACAGCCATGTTGTGGCAGTTTTGCGCTCTCTTTGGGATGCCTTTTGCAGCTGCAGTGTGCCTGGAGCTCAAGGCTTCCTGGTTTAATAAACCCTAACTCTATGCTCAGTAATAACCTTTTCCATAGGCAAGTAAATCACCTAGGGTTAAGTAATGTCCGAAGGGAAAAGGGATGGAGACAGCCATGTTGTGGCAGTTTTGCGCTCTCTTTGGGATGCCTTTTGCAGCTGCAGTGTGCCTGGAGCTCAGGGCTTCCTGGTTTAAAAAACCCTAACCCTAGACTCAACCCTAACCCCAACCCTCGGCAGGTAAATCAGCCTAGGGTTAGGGAAGGTCCCAAGGAAAAAGGGATGGAGACAGCCATGTTGTGGCAGTTTTGCGCTCTCTTTGGGATGCCTTTTGCAGCTGCAGTGTGCCTGGAGCTCAGGGCTTCCTGGTTTAAAAACCCTAACCCTATGCTCAGTAATAACCTTTTCCATAGGCAGGTAAATAAGCCTAGGGTTAGGGAAGGTCCCAAGGAAAAAGGGGTGGAGACAGCCATGTTGTGGCAGTTTTGCGCTCTCTTTGGGATGCCTTTTGCAGCTGCAGTGTGCCTGGAACTCAGGGCTTCCTGGTTTAAGAAACCCTAACCCTACGCTCTGTAATAACCCTTTCCATAGCAGGTAAATCAGGCTTGGATTAAAGAAGGTCCCAAGGAAAAAGGGGTGGAGACAGCCATGTTGTGGCAGTTTTGCGCTCTCTTTGGGATGTCTTTTGCAGCTGCAGTGTGCCTGGAGCTCAGGGCTTCCTGGTTTGAGAAACCCTAACCCTAGGCTCAACCCTAACCCTAACCCTAGGCAGGTAAATCAGCCTAGGGTTAGGGAAGGTCCCAAGGAAAAAGGGGTGGAGACAGCCATGTTGTGGCAGTTTTGCGCTCTCTTTGGGATGCCTTTTGCAGCTGCAGTGTGCCTGGAGCTCAGGGCTTCCTGGTTTAAGAAACCCTAACCCGAGGCTCAGTAATAACCTTTTCCATAGGCAAGTAAATCACCTAGGGTTAAGTAAGGTCCCAAGGAAAAAGGGGTGGAGACAGCCATGTTGTGGCAGTTTTGCGCTCTCTTTGGGATGTCTTGTGCAGCTGCAGTGTGCCTGGAGCTCAGGGCTTCCTGGTTTACAAAACCCTAACCCTATGCTCAGTAATACCCTTTTCCATAGGCAGGTAAATAAGCCTAGGGTTAGGGAAGGTCCCAAGGAAAAAGGGGTGGAGACAGCCATGTTGTGGCAGTTTTGCGCTCTCTTTGGGATGCCTTTTGCAGCTGCAGTGTGCCTGGAGCTCAGGGCTTCCTGGTTTAAGAAACCCTAACCCTAGGCTCAACCCTAAGCCTAACCCTAGGCAGGTAAATCAGCCTAGGGTTAGGGAAGGTCCCAAGGAAGAAGGGGTGGAGACAGCCATGTTGTGGCAGTTTTGCGCTCTCTTTGGGATGCCTTTTGCAGCTGCAGTGTGCCTGGAGCTCAAGGCTTCCTGGTTTAAGAAACCCTAACTCTATGCTCAGTAATAACCTTTTCCATAGGCAAGTAAATCACCTAGGGTTAAGTAATGTCCGAAGGGAAAAGGGATGGAGACAGCCATGTTGTGGCAGTTTTGCGCTCTCTTTGGGATGCCTTTTGCAGCTGCAGTGTGCCTGGAGCTCAGGGCTTCCTGGTTTAAAAAACCCTAACCCTAGACTCAACCCTAACCCCAACCCTCGGCAGGTAAATCAGCCTAGGGTTAGGGAAGGTCCCAAGGAAAAAGGGATGGAGACAGCCATGTTGTGGCAGTTTTGTGCTCTCTTTGGGATGCCTTTTGCAGCTGCAGTGTGCCTGGAGCTCAGGGCTTCCTGGTTTAAAAAACCCTAACCCTAGGCTCAACCCTAACCCTAACCTAGGGCAGGTAAATCAGCCTAGGGTTAGGGAAGGTCCCAAGGAAAAAGGGGTGGAGACAGCCATGTTGTGGCAGTTTTGCGCTCTCTTTGGGATGCCTTTTGCAGCTGCAGTGTGCCTGGAGCTCAGGGCTTCCTGGTTTAAGAAACCCTAACCCTAGGCTCAGTAATAACCTTTTCCATAGGCAAGTAAATCACCTAGGGTTATGTAATGTCCGAAGGGAAAAGGGATGGAGACAGCCATGTTGTGGCAGTTTTGCGCTCTCTTTGGGATGCCTTTTGCAGCTGCAGTGTGCCTGGAGCTCAGGGCTTCCTGGTTTAAGAAACCCTAACCCTAGGCTCAACCCTAACCCTAACCTAGGGCAGGTAAATCAGCCTAGGGTTAGGGAAGGTCCCAAGGAAGAAGGGGTGGAGACAGCCATGTTGTGGCAGTTTTGCACTCTCTTTGGGATGCCTTTTGCAGCTGCAGTGTGCCTGGAGCTCAGGGCTTCCTGGTTTAAAAACCCTAACCCTATGCTCAGTAATAACCTTTTCCATAGGCAGGTAAATAAGCCTAGGGTTAGGGAAGGTCCCAAGGAAAAAGGGGTGGAGACAGCCATGTTGTGGCAGTTTTGCGCTCTCTTTGGGATGCCTTTTGCAGCTGCAGTGTGCCTGGAGCTCAGGGCTTCCTGGTTTAAGAAACCCTAACCCTACGCTCTGTAATAACCCTTTCCATAGCAGGTAAATCAGGCTTGGATTAAAGAAGGTCCCAAGGAAAAAGGGGTGGAGACAACCATGTTGTGGCAGTTTTGCGCTCTCTTTGGGATGTCTTGTGCAGCTGCAGTGTGCCTGGAGCTCAGGGCTTCCTGGTTTACAAAACCCTAACCCTAGGCTCTGTAATAACCTTTTCCATAGGCAGGTAAATCAGCCTAGGGTTAGGGAAGGTCCCAAGGAAAAAGGGGTGGAGACAGCCATGTTGTGGCAGTTTTGCACTCTCTTTGGGATGCCTTTTGCAGCTGCAGTGTGCCTGGAGCTCAGGGCTTCCTGGTTTAAGAAACCCTAACCCTAGGCTCAACCCTAACCCTAACCTAGGGCAGGTAAATCAGCCTAGGGTTAGGGAAGGTCCCAAGGAAAACGGGGTGGAGACAGCCATGTTGTGGCAGTTTCGCGCTCTCTTTGGGATGCCTTTTGCAGCTGCAGTGTGCCTGGAGCTCAAGGCTTCCTGGTTTAAAAAACACTAACCCTAGACTCAACCCTAACCCGAACCCTAGGCAGGTAAATCAGCCTAGGGTTAGGGAAGGTCCTAAGGAAAAAGGGGTGGAGACAGCCATGTTGTGGCAGTTTTGCGCTCTCTTTGGGATGCCTTTTGCAGCTGCAGTGTGCCTGGAGCTCAGGGCTTCCTGGTTTAAGAAACCCTAACCCTAGGCTCAGTAATAACATTTTCCATAGGCAAGTAAATCACCTAGGGTTAAGTAATGTCCGAAGGGAAAAGGGATGGAGACAGCCATGTTGTGGCAGTTTTGCACTCTCTTTGGGATGCCTTTTGCAGCTGCAGTGTGCCTGGAGCTCAGGGCTTCCTGGTTTAAGAAACCCTAACCCTAGGCTCAACCCTAACCCTAACCCTAGGCAGGTAAATCAGCCTAGGGTTAAGTAAGGTCCCAAGGAAAAAGGGCTGGAGACAGCCATGTTGTGGCAGTTTTGCGCTCTCTTTGGGATGTCTTGTGCAGCTGCAGTGTGCCTGGAGCTCAGGGCTTCCTGGTTTACAAAACCCTAACCCTAGGCTCTGTAATAACCCTTTCCATAGCAGGTAAATCAGGCTTGGATTAAAGAAGGTCCCAAGGAAAAAGGGGTGGAGACAGCCATGTTGTGGCAGTTTTGCGCTCTCTTTGGGATGTCTTTTGCAGCTGCAGTGTGCCTGGAGCTCAGGGCTTCCTGGTTTGAGAAACCCTAACCCTAGGCTCAACCCTAACCCTAACCCTAGGCAGGTAAATCAGCCTAGGGTTAGGGAAGGTCCCAAGGAAAAAGGGGTGGAGACAGCCATGTTGTGGCAGTTTTGCGCTCTCTTTGGGATGCCTTTTGCAGCTGCAGTGTGCCTGGAGCTCAGGGCTTCCTGGTTTAAGAAACCCTAACCCGAGGCTCAGTAATAACCTTTTCCATAGGCAAGTAAATCACCTAGGGTTAAGTAAGGTCCCAAGGAAAAAGGGGTGGAGACAGCCATGTTGTGGCAGTTTTGCGCTCTCTTTGGGATGTCTTGTGCAGCTGCAGTGTGCCTGGAGCTCAGGGCTTCCTGGTTTACAAAACCCTAACCCTATGCTCAGTAATACCCTTTTCCATAGGCAGGTAAATAAGCCTAGGGTTAGGGAAGGTCCCAAGGAAAAAGGGGTGGAGACAGCCATGTTGTGGCAGTTTTGCGCTCTCTTTGGGATGCCTTTTGCAGCTGCAGTGTGCCTGGAGCTCAGGGCTTCCTGGTTTAAGAAACCCTAACCCTAGGCTCAACCCTAAGCCTAACCCTAGGCAGGTAAATCAGCCTAGGGTTAGGGAAGGTCCCAAGGAAGAAGGGGTGGAGACAGCCATGTTGTGGCAGTTTTGCGCTCTCTTTGGGATGCCTTTTGCAGCTGCAGTGTGCCTGGAGCTCAAGGCTTCCTGGTTTAAGAAACCCTAACTCTATGCTCAGTAATAACCTTTTCCATAGGCAAGTAAATCACCTAGGGTTAAGTAATGTCCGAAGGGAAAAGGGATGGAGACAGCCATGTTGTGGCAGTTTTGCGCTCTCTTTGGGATGCCTTTTGCAGCTGCAGTGTGCCTGGAGCTCAGGGCTTCCTGGTTTAAAAAACCCTAACCCTAGACTCAACCCTAACCCCAACCCTCGGCAGGTAAATCAGCCTAGGGTTAGGGAAGGTCCCAAGGAAAAAGGGATGGAGACAGCCATGTTGTGGCAGTTTTGTGCTCTCTTTGGGATGCCTTTTGCAGCTGCAGTGTGCCTGGAGCTCAGGGCTTCCTGGTTTAAAAAACCCTAACCCTAGGCTCAACCCTAACCCTAACCTAGGGCAGGTAAATCAGCCTAGGGTTAGGGAAGGTCCCAAGGAAAAAGGGGTGGAGACAGCCATGTTGTGGCAGTTTTGCGCTCTCTTTGGGATGCCTTTTGCAGCTGCAGTGTGCCTGGAGCTCAGGGCTTCCTGGTTTAAGAAACCCTAACCCTAGGCTCAGTAATAACCTTTTCCATAGGCAAGTAAATCACCTAGGGTTATGTAATGTCCGAAGGGAAAAGGGATGGAGACAGCCATGTTGTGGCAGTTTTGCGCTCTCTTTGGGATGCCTTTTGCAGCTGCAGTGTGCCTGGAGCTCAGGGCTTCCTGGTTTAAGAAACCCTAACCCTAGGCTCAACCCTAACCCTAACCTAGGGCAGGTAAATCAGCCTAGGGTTAGGGAAGGTCCCAAGGAAGAAGGGGTGGAGACAGCCATGTTGTGGCAGTTTTGCACTCTCTTTGGGATGCCTTTTGCAGCTGCAGTGTGCCTGGAGCTCAGGGCTTCCTGGTTTAAAAACCCTAACCCTATGCTCAGTAATAACCTTTTCCATAGGCAGGTAAATAAGCCTAGGGTTAGGGAAGGTCCCAAGGAAAAAGGGGTGGAGACAGCCATGTTGTGGCAGTTTTGCGCTCTCTTTGGGATGCCTTTTGCAGCTGCAGTGTGCCTGGAGCTCAGGGCTTCCTGGTTTAAGAAACCCTAACCCTACGCTCTGTAATAACCCTTTCCATAGCAGGTAAATCAGGCTTGGATTAAAGAAGGTCCCAAGGAAAAAGGGGTGGAGACAACCATGTTGTGGCAGTTTTGCACTCTCTTTGGGATGCCTTTTGCAGCTGCAGTGTGCCTGGAGCTCAGGGCTTCCTGGTTTAAGAAACCCTAACCCTAGGCTCAACCCTAACCCTAACCTAGGGCAGGTAAATCAGCCTAGGGTTAGGGAAGGTCCCAAGGAAAACGGGGTGGAGACAGCCATGTTGTGGCAGTTTCGCGCTCTCTTTGGGATGCCTTTTGCAGCTGCAGTGTGCCTGGAGCTCAAGGCTTCCTGGTTTAAAAAACACTAACCCTAGACTCAACCCTAACCCGAACCCTAGGCAGGTAAATCAGCCTAGGGTTAGGGAAGGTCCTAAGGAAAAAGGGGTGGAGACAGCCATGTTGTGGCAGTTTTGCGCTCTCTTTGGGATGCCTTTTGCAGCTGCAGTGTGCCTGGAGCTCAGGGCTTCCTGGTTTAAGAAACCCTAACCCTAGGCTCAGTAATAACATTTTCCATAGGCAAGTAAATCACCTAGGGTTAAGTAATGTCCGAAGGGAAAAGGGATGGAGACAGCCATGTTGTGGCAGTTTTGCACTCTCTTTGGGATGCCTTTTGCAGCTGCAGTGTGCCTGGAGCTCAGGGCTTCCTGGTTTAAGAAACCCTAACCCTAGGCTCAACCCTAACCCTAACCCTAGGCAGGTAAATCAGCCTAGGGTTAAGTAAGGTCCCAAGGAAAAAGGGCTGGAGACAGCCATGTTGTGGCAGTTTTGCGCTCTCTTAGGGATGTCTTGTGCAGCTGCAGTGTGCCTAGAGCTCAGGGCTTCCTGGTTTACAAAACCCTAACCCTAGGCTCTGTAATAACCCTTTCCATAGCAGGTAAATCAGGCTTGGATTAAAGAAGGTCCCAAGGAAAAAGGGGTGGAGACAGCCATGTTGTGGCAGTATTGCGCTCTCTTTGGGATGCCTTTTGCAGCTGCAGTGTGCCTGGAGCTCAGGGCTTCCTGGTTTGAGAAACCCTAACCCTAGGCTCAACCCTAACCCTAACCCTAGGCAGGTAAATCAGCCTAGGGTTAGGGAAGGTCCCAAGGATGGAGGGGTGGAGACAGCCATGTTGTGGCAGTATTGCGCTCTCTTTGGGATGCCTTTTGCAGCTGCAGTGTGCCTGGAGCTCAGGGCTTCCTGGTCTTAGAAACCCTAACCCTAGGCTCTGTAATAACCTTTTTCATAGGCAGGTAAATCACCTAGGGTTAGGGAAGGTCCCAAGGAAAAAGGGGTGGAGACAGCCATGTTGTGGCAGTTTTGCGCTCTCTTTGGGATGCCTTTTGCAGCTGCAGTGTGCCTGGAGCTCAGGGCTTCCTGGTTTAAAAAATCCTAACCCTAGGCTCAACCCTAACCCTAACCTTAGGCAGGTAAATCAGACTAGGGTTAGGGAAGGTCCCAAGGAAAAAGGGGTGGAGACAGCCATGTTGTGGCAGTTTTGCGCTCTCTTTGGGATGCCTTTTGGAGCTGCAGTGTGCCTGGAGCTCAGGGCTTCCTGGTTTAAGAAACCCTAACCCTAGGCTCTGTAATAACCTTTTCCATAGGCAGGTAAATCAGCCTAGGGTTAGGGAAGGTCCCAATGAAAAAGGGGTGGAGACAGCGCAGTTTTGCGCTCTCTTTGGGATGCCTTTTGGAGCTGCAGTGTGCCTGGAGCTCAGGGCTTCCTGGTTTAAGAAACCCTAACCCTAGGCTCAGTAATAACCTTTTCCATAGGCAGGTAAATCACCTAGGGTTAGGGAAGGTCCCAAGGAAAAAGGGATGGAGACAGCCATGTTGTGGCAGTTTTGCACTCTCTTTGGGATGCCTTTTGCAGCTGCAGTGTGCCTGGAGCTCAGGGCTTCCTGGTTTAAAAACCCTAACCCTATGCTCAGTAATAACCTTTTCCATAGGCAGGTAAATAAGCCTAGGGTTAGGGAAGGTCCCAAGGAAAAAGGGGTGGAGACAGCCATGTTGTGGCAGTTTTGCGCTCTCTTTGGGATGCCTTTTGCAGCTGCAGTGTGCCTGGAGCTCAGGGCTTCCTGGTTTAAAAAACCCTAACCCTAGGCTCAACCCTAACCCTAACCCTAGGCAGGTAAATCAGCCTAGGGTTAGGGAAGGTCCCAAGGAAAACGGGGTGGAGACAGCCATGTTGTGGCAGTTTTGCGCTCTCTTTGGGATGCCTTTTGCAGCTGCAGTGTGCCTGGAGCTCAGGGCTTCCTGGTTTAAGAAACCCTAACCCTAGGCTCTGTAATAACCTTTTCCATAGGCAGGTAAATCAGCCTAGGGTTAGGGAAGGTCCCAAGGAAAAAGGGGTGGAGACAGCCATGTTGTGGCAGTTTTGCGCTCTCTTTGGGATGCCTTTTGCAGCTGCAGTGTGCCTGGAGCTCAGGGCTTCCTGGTTTGAGAAACCCTAACCCTTGGCTCAACCCTAACCCTAACCCTAGGCAGGTAAATCAGCCTAGGGTTAGGGAAGGTCCCAAGGAGGAAGGGGTGGAGACAGCCATGTTGTGGCAGTTTTGCGCTCTCTTTGGGATGCCTTTTGCAGCTGCAGTGTGCCTGGAGCTCAGGGCTTCCTGGTTTAAATAGCCTAACCCTAGGCTCAGTAATAACCTTTTCCTTAGGCAGGTAAACCAGCCTAGGGTTAGGGAAGGTCCCAAGGAAAAAGGGGTGGAGACAGCCATGTTGGGGCAGTTTTGCGCTCTCTTTGGGATGCCTTTTGCAGCTGCAGTGTGCCTGGAGCTCAGGGCTTCCTGGTTTAAAAAACCCTAACCCTAGGCTCAACCCTAACCCTAACACTAGGCAGGTAATCAGCCTAGGGTTAGGGAAGGTCCCAAGGAATAAGGGATGGAGACCCCGCAGTTTTGCGCTCTCTTTGGGATGCCTTTTGCAGCTGCAGTGTGCCTGGAGCTCAGGGCTTCCTGGTCTTAGAAACCCTAACCCTAGGCTCTGTAATAACCTTTTTCATAGGCAGGTAAATCACCTAGGGTTAGGGAAGGTCCCAAGGAAAAAGGGGTGGAGACAGCCATGTTGTGGCAGTTTTGCGCTCTCTTTGGGATGCCTTTTGCAGCTGCAGTGTGCCTGGAGCTCAGGGCTTCCTGGTTTAAAAACCCTAACCCTATGCTCAGTAATAACCTTTTCCATAGGCAGGTAAATAAGCCTAGGGTTAGGGAAGGTCCCAAGGAAAAAGGGGTGGAGACAGCCATGTTGTGGCAGTTTTGCGCTCTCTTTGGGATGCCTTTTGCAGCTGCAGTGTGCCTGGAGCTCAGGGCTTCCTGGTTTAAAAAACCCTAACCCTAGGCTCAACCCTAACCCTAACCCTAGGCAGGTAAATCAGCCTAGGGTTAGGGAAGGTCCCAAGGAAAACGGGGTGGAGACAGCCATGTTGTGGCAGTTTTGCGCTCTCTTTGGGATGCCTTTTGCAGCTGCAGTGTGCCTGGAGCTCAGGGCTTCCTCGTTTAAAAAACCCTAACCCTAACACTAGGCAGGTAATCAGCCTAGTGTTAGGGAAGGTCCCATGGAAAAATGGATGGAGACAGCCATGTTGTGGCAGTATTGCGCTCTCTTTGGGATGCCTTTTGCAGCTGCAGTGTGCCTGGAGCTCAGGGCTTCCTGGTTTAAATAGCCTAACCCTAGGCTCTGTAATAACCTTTTCCATAGGCAGGTAAATCAGCCTAGGGTTAGGGAAGGTCCCAAGGAAAAAGGGGTGGAGACAGCCATGTTGTGGCAGTATTGCGCTCTCTTTGGGATGCCTTTTGCAGCTGCAGTGTGCCTGGAGCTCAGGGCTTCCTGCTTTAAGAAACCCTAACCCTAGGCTCAGTAATAACCTTTTCCTTAGGCAGGTAAACCAGCCTAGGGTTAGGGAAGGTCCCAAGGAAAAAGGGGTGGAGACAGCCATGTTGGGGCAGTTTTGCGCTCTCTTTGGGATGCCTTTTGCAGCTGCAGTGTGCCTGGAGCTCAGGGCTTCCTCGTTTAAAAAACCCTAACCCTAGGCTCAACCCTAACCCTAACACTAGGCAGGTAATCAGCCTAGTGTTAGGGAAGGTCCCAAGGAAAAAGGGGTGGAGACCCCGCAGTTTTGCGCTCTCTTTGGGATGCCTTTTGCAGCTGCAGTGTGCCTGGAGCTCAGGGCTTCCTGGTTTGAGAAACCCTAACCCTAGGCTCAACCCTAACCCTAACCCTAGGCAGGTAAATCAGCCTAGGGTTAGGGAAGGTCCCAAGGATAGAGGGGTGGAGACAGCCATGTTGTGGCAGTATTGCGCTCTCTTTGGGATGCCTTTTGCAGCTGCAGTGTGCCTGGAGCTCAGGGCTTCCTGCTTTAAGAAACCCTAACCCTAGGCTCAGTAATAACCTTTTCCTTAGGCAGGTAAACCAGCCTAGGGTTAGGGAAGGTCCCAAGGAAAAAGGGGTGGAGACAGCCATGTTGTGGCAGTTTTGCGCTCTCTTTGGGATGCCTTTTGCAGCTGCAGTGTGCCTGGAGCTCAGGGCTTCCTGGTCTTAGAAACCCTAACCCTAGGCTCAACCCTAACCCTAACCCTAGGCAGGTAAATCAGCCTAGGGTTAGGGAAGGTCCCAAGGAAAAAGGGGTGGAGACAGCCATGTTGTGGCAGTTTTGCGCTCTCTTTGGGATGCCTTTTGCAGCTGCAGTGTGCCTGGAGCTCAGGGCTTCCTGGTTTAAAAAACCCTAACCCTAGGCTCTGTAATAACCTTTTCCATAGGCAGGTAAATCAGCCTAGGGTTAGGGAAGGTCCCAAGGAAAAAGGGGTGGAGACAGCCATGTTGTGGCAGTTTTGCGCTCTCTTTGGGATGCCTTTTGCAGCTGCAGTGTGCCTGGAGCTCAGGGCTTCCTGGTTTAAAAAACCCTAACCCTAGGCTCAGTAATAACATTTTCCATAGGCAGGTTAATCACCTAGGGTTAGGGAAGGTCCCAAGGAAAAAGGGATGGAGACAGCCATGTTGTGGCAGTTTTGCGCTCTCTTTGGGATGCCTTTTGCAGCTGCAGTGTGCCTGGAGCTCAGGGCTTCCTGGTTTAAAAAATCCTAACCCTAGGCTCAACCCTAACCCTAACCTTAGGCAGGTAAATCAGACTAGGGTTAGGGAAGGTCCCAAGGAAAAAGGGGTGGAGACAGCCATGTTGTGGCAGTTTTGCGCTCTCTTTGGTATGCCTTTTGGAGCTGCAGTGTGCCTGGAGCTCAGGGCTTCCTGGTTTAAGAAACCCTAACCCTAGGCTCTGTAATAACCTTTCCATAGGCAGGTAAATCACCTAGGGTTAGGGAAGGGCCCAAGGAAAAAGGGGTGGAGACAGCCATGTTGTGGCAGTTTTGCGCTCTCTTTGGGATGCCTTTTGCAGCTGCAGTGTGCCTGGAGCTCAGGGCTTCCTGGTTTAAAAAACCCTAACCCTAGGCTCAGTAATAACCTTTTCCATAGGCAGGTAAATCACCTAGGGTTAGGGAAGGTCCCAAGGAAAAAGGGATGGAGACAGCCATGTTGTGGCAGTTTTGCACTCTCTTTGGGATGCCTTTTGCAGCTGCAGTGTGCCTGGAGCTCAGGGCTTCCTGGTTTAAAAAACCCTAACCCTAGGCTCAACCCTAACCCTAACCCTAGGCAGGTAAATCAGCCTAGGGTTAGGGAAGGTCCCAAGGAGGAAGGGGTGGAGACAGCCATGTTGTGGCAGTTTTGCGCTCTCTTTGGGATGCCTTTTGCAGCTGCAGTGTGCTTGGAGCTCAGGGCTTCCTCGTTTAAAAAACCCTAACCCTAGGCTCAACCCTAACCCTAACACTAGGCAGGTAATCACCTAGTGTTAGGGAAGGTCCCAAGGAAAAAGGGGTGGAGACAGCCATGTTGTGGCAGTATTGCGCTCTCTTTGGGATGCCTTTTGCAGCTGCAGTGTGCCTGGAGCTCAGGGCTTCCTGCTTTAAGAAACCCTAACCCTAGGCTCAGTAATAACCTTTTCCTTAGGCAGGTAAACCAGCCTAGGGTTAGGGAAGGTCCCAAGGAAAAAGGGGTGGAGACAGCCATGTTGTGGCAGTTTTGCGCTCTCTTTGGGATGCCTTTTGCAGCTGCAGTGTGCCTGGAGCTCAGGGCTTCCTGGTTTAAAAAACCCTAACCCTAGGCTCAACCCTAACCCTAACACTAGGCAGGTAATCAGCCTAGGGTTAGGGAAGGTCCCAAGGAATAAGGGATGGAGACCCCGCAGTTTTGCGCTCTCTTTGGGATGCCTTTTGCAGCTGCAGTGTGCCTGGAGCTCAGGGCTTCCTGGTTTGAGAAACCCTAACCCTAGGCTCAACCCTAACCCTAACCCTAGGCAGGTAAATCAGCCTAGGGTTAGGGAAGTTCCCAAGGATAGAGGGGTGGAGACAGCCATGTTGTGGCAGTATTGCGCTCTCTTTGGGATGCCTTTTGCAGCTGCAGTGTGCCTGGAGCTCAGGGCTTCCTGCTTTAAGAAACCCTAACCCTAGGCTCTGTAATAACCTTTTCCATAGGCAGGTAAATCAGCCTAGGGTTAGGGAAGGTCCCAAGGAAAAAGGGGTGGAGACAGCCATGTTGTGGCAGTTTTGCGCTCTCTTTGGGATGCCTTTTGCAGCTGCAGTGTGCCTGGAGCTCAGGGCTTCCTGGTTTAAGAAACCCTAACCCTAGGCTCAGTAATAACCTTTTCCTTAGGTAGGTAAACCAGCCTAGGGTTAGGGAAGGTCCCAAGGAAAAAGGGATGGAGACAGCCATGTTGTGGCAGTTTTGCGCTCTCTTTGTGATGCCTTTTGCAGCTGCAGTGTGCCTGGAGCTCAGGGCTTCCTGGTTTAAGAAACCCTAACCCTAGGCTCTGTAATAACCTTTTCCATAGGCAGGTAAATCAGCCTAGGGTTAGGGAAGGTCCCAAGGAAAAAGGGGTGGAGACAGCCATGTTGTGGCAGTTTTGCGCTCTCTTTGGGATGCCTTTTGCAGCTGCAGTGTGCCTGGAGCTCAGGGCTTCCTGGTTTAAGAAACGCTAACCCTAGGCTCAGTAATAACCTTTTCCATAGGCAGGTTAATCACCTAGGGTTAGGGAAGGTCCCAAGGAAAAAGGGTGGAGACAGCCATGTTGTGGCAGTTTTGCGCTCTCTTTGTGATGCCTTTTGCAGCTGCAGTGTGCCTGGAGCTCAGGGCTTCCTGCTTTAAGAAACCCTAACCCTAGGCCCAGCAATAACCTTTTCCACAGGCAGGTAAATCACCTAGGGTTAGGGAAGGTCCCAAGGAAAAAGGGGTGGAGACAGCCATGTTGTGGCAGTTTTGCGCTCTCTTTGGGATGCCTTTTGCAGCTGCAGTGTGCCTGGAGCTCAGGGCTTCCTGGTTTAAAAAACCCTAACCCTAGGCTCTGTAATAACCTTTTCCATAGGCAGGTAAATCAGCCTAGGGTTAGGGAAGGTCCCAAGGAAAAAGGGGTGGAGACAGCCATGTTGTGGCAGTTTTGCGCTCTCTTTGGGATGCCTTTTGCAGCTGCAGTGTGCCTGGAGCTCAGGGCTTCCTGGTTTGAGAAACCCTAACCCTAGGCACAACCCTACCCCTAACCCTAGGCAGGTAAATCTGCCTTGGGTTAGGGAAGGTCCCAAGGATAGAGGGGTGGAGACAGCCATGTTGTGGCAGTATTGCGCTCTCTTTGGGATGCCTTTTGCAGCTGCAGTGTGCCTGGAGCTCAGGGCTTCCTGGTTTAAAAAACCCTAACCAGAGGCTCAACCCTAACCCTAACCCTGGGCAGGTAAATCAGCCTAGGGTTAGGGAAGGTCCCAAGGAAAAAGTGGTGGAGACAGCCATGTTGTGGCAGTTTTGCGCTCTCTTTGGGATGCCTTTTGCAGCTGCAGTGTGCCTGGAGCTCAGGGCTTCCTGGTTTAAAAAACCCTAACCCTAGGCTCAACCCTAACCCTAACCTAGGGCAGGTAAATCAGCCTAGGGTTAGGGAAGGTCCCAAGGAAAACGGGGTGGAGACAGCCATGTTGTGGCAGTTTTGCGCTCTCTTTGGGATGCCTTTTGCAGCTGCAGTGTGCCTGGAGCTCAGGGCTTCCTGGTTTAAGAAACCCTAACCCTAGGCTCTGTAATAACCTTTTCCATAGGCAGGTAAATCAGCCTAGGGTTAGGGAAGGTCCCAAGGAAAAAGGGGTGGAGACAGCCATGTTGTGGCAGTTTTGCGCTCTCTTTGGGATGCCTTTTGCAGCTGCAGTGTGCCTGGAGCTCAGGGCTTCCTGGTTTGAGAAACCCTAACCCTTGGCTCAACCCTAACCCTAACCCTAGGCAGGTAAATCAGCCTAGGGTTAGGGAAGGTCCCAAGGAGGAAGGGGTGGAGACAGCCATGTTGTGGCAGTTTTGCGCTCTCTTTGGGATGCCTTTTGCAGCTGCAGTGTGCCTGGAGCTCAGGGCTTCCTGGTTTAAATAGCCTAACCCTAGGCTCAGTAATAACCTTTTCCTTAGGCAGGTAAACCAGCCTAGGGTTAGGGAAGGTCCCAAGGAAAAAGGGGTGGAGACAGCCATGTTGGGGCAGTTTTGCGCTCTCTTTGGGATGCCTTTTGCAGCTGCAGTGTGCCTGGAGCTCAGGGCTTCCTGGTTTAAAAAACCCTAACCCTAGGCTCAACCCTAACCCTAACACTAGGCAGGTAATCAGCCTAGGGTTAGGGAAGGTCCCAAGGAATAAGGGATGGAGACCCCGCAGTTTTGCGCTCTCTTTGGGATGCCTTTTGCAGCTGCAGTGTGCCTGGAGCTCAGGGCTTCCTGGTCTTAGAAACCCTAACCCTAGGCTCTGTAATAACCTTTTTCATAGGCAGGTAAATCACCTAGGGTTAGGGAAGGTCCCAAGGAAAAAGGGGTGGAGACAGCCATGTTGTGGCAGTTTTGCGCTCTCTTTGGGATGCCTTTTGCAGCTGCAGTGTGCCTGGAGCTCAGGGCTTCCTGGTTTAAAAACCCTAACCCTATGCTCAGTAATAACCTTTTCCATAGGCAGGTAAATAAGCCTAGGGTTAGGGAAGGTCCCAAGGAAAAAGGGGTGGAGACAGCCATGTTGTGGCAGTTTTGCGCTCTCTTTGGGATGCCTTTTGCAGCTGCAGTGTGCCTGGAGCTCAGGGCTTCCTGGTTTAAAAAACCCTAACCCTAGGCTCAACCCTAACCCTAACCCTAGGCAGGTAAATCAGCCTAGGGTTAGGGAAGGTCCCAAGGAAAACGGGGTGGAGACAGCCATGTTGTGGCAGTTTTGCGCTCTCTTTGGGATGCCTTTTGCAGCTGCAGTGTGCCTGGAGCTCAGGGCTTCCTCGTTTAAAAAACCCTAACCCTAACACTAGGCAGGTAATCAGCCTAGTGTTAGGGAAGGTCCCATGGAAAAATGGATGGAGACAGCCATGTTGTGGCAGTATTGCGCTCTCTTTGGGATGCCTTTTGCAGCTGCAGTGTGCCTGGAGCTCAGGGCTTCCTGGTTTAAATAGCCTAACCCTAGGCTCTGTAATAACCTTTTCCATAGGCAGGTAAATCAGCCTAGGGTTAGGGAAGGTCCCAAGGAAAAAGGGGTGGAGACAGCCATGTTGTGGCAGTATTGCGCTCTCTTTGGGATGCCTTTTGCAGCTGCAGTGTGCCTGGAGCTCAGGGCTTCCTGCTTTAAGAAACCCTAACCCTAGGCTCAGTAATAACCTTTTCCTTAGGCAGGTAAACCAGCCTAGGGTTAGGGAAGGTCCCAAGGAAAAAGGGGTGGAGACAGCCATGTTGGGGCAGTTTTGCGCTCTCTTTGGGATGCCTTTTGCAGCTGCAGTGTGCCTGGAGCTCAGGGCTTCCTCGTTTAAAAAACCCTAACCCTAGGCTCAACCCTAACCCTAACACTAGGCAGGTAATCAGCCTAGTGTTAGGGAAGGTCCCAAGGAAAAAGGGGTGGAGACCCCGCAGTTTTGCGCTCTCTTTGGGATGCCTTTTGCAGCTGCAGTGTGCCTGGAGCTCAGGGCTTCCTGGTTTGAGAAACCCTAACCCTAGGCTCAACCCTAACCCTAACCCTAGGCAGGTAAATCAGCCTAGGGTTAGGGAAGGTCCCAAGGATAGAGGGGTGGAGACAGCCATGTTGTGGCAGTATTGCGCTCTCTTTGGGATGCCTTTTGCAGCTGCAGTGTGCCTGGAGCTCAGGGCTTCCTGCTTTAAGAAACCCTAACCCTAGGCTCAGTAATAACCTTTTCCTTAGGCAGGTAAACCAGCCTAGGGTTAGGGAAGGTCCCAAGGAAAAAGGGGTGGAGACAGCCATGTTGTGGCAGTTTTGCGCTCTCTTTGGGATGCCTTTTGCAGCTGCAGTGTGCCTGGAGCTCAGGGCTTCCTGGTCTTAGAAACCCTAACCCTAGGCTCAACCCTAACCCTAACCCTAGGCAGGTAAATCAGCCTAGGGTTAGGGAAGGTCCCAAGGAAAAAGGGGTGGAGACAGCCATGTTGTGGCAGTTTTGCGCTCTCTTTGGGATGCCTTTTGCAGCTGCAGTGTGCCTGGAGCTCAGGGCTTCCTGGTTTAAAAAACCCTAACCCTAGGCTCTGTAATAACCTTTTCCATAGGCAGGTAAATCAGCCTAGGGTTAGGGAAGGTCCCAAGGAAAAAGGGGTGGAGACAGCCATGTTGTGGCAGTTTTGCGCTCTCTTTGGGATGCCTTTTGCAGCTGCAGTGTGCCTGGAGCTCAGGGCTTCCTGGTTTAAAAAACCCTAACCCTAGGCTCAGTAATAACATTTTCCATAGGCAGGTTAATCACCTAGGGTTAGGGAAGGTCCCAAGGAAAAAGGGATGGAGACAGCCATGTTGTGGCAGTTTTGCGCTCTCTTTGGGATGCCTTTTGCAGCTGCAGTGTGCCTGGAGCTCAGGGCTTCCTGGTTTAAAAAATCCTAACCCTAGGCTCAACCCTAACCCTAACCTTAGGCAGGTAAATCAGACTAGGGTTAGGGAAGGTCCCAAGGAAAAAGGGGTGGAGACAGCCATGTTGTGGCAGTTTTGCGCTCTCTTTGGTATGCCTTTTGGAGCTGCAGTGTGCCTGGAGCTCAGGGCTTCCTGGTTTAAGAAACCCTAACCCTAGGCTCTGTAATAACCTTTCCATAGGCAGGTAAATCACCTAGGGTTAGGGAAGGGCCCAAGGAAAAAGGGGTGGAGACAGCCATGTTGTGGCAGTTTTGCGCTCTCTTTGGGATGCCTTTTGCAGCTGCAGTGTGCCTGGAGCTCAGGGCTTCCTGGTTTAAAAAACCCTAACCCTAGGCTCAGTAATAACCTTTTCCATAGGCAGGTAAATCACCTAGGGTTAGGGAAGGTCCCAAGGAAAAAGGGATGGAGACAGCCATGTTGTGGCAGTTTTGCACTCTCTTTGGGATGCCTTTTGCAGCTGCAGTGTGCCTGGAGCTCAGGGCTTCCTGGTTTAAAAAACCCTAACCCTAGGCTCAACCCTAACCCTAACCCTAGGCAGGTAAATCAGCCTAGGGTTAGGGAAGGTCCCAAGGAGGAAGGGGTGGAGACAGCCATGTTGTGGCAGTTTTGCGCTCTCTTTGGGATGCCTTTTGCAGCTGCAGTGTGCTTGGAGCTCAGGGCTTCCTCGTTTAAAAAACCCTAACCCTAGGCTCAACCCTAACCCTAACACTAGGCAGGTAATCACCTAGTGTTAGGGAAGGTCCCAAGGAAAAAGGGGTGGAGACAGCCATGTTGTGGCAGTATTGCGCTCTCTTTGGGATGCCTTTTGCAGCTGCAGTGTGCCTGGAGCTCAGGGCTTCCTGCTTTAAGAAACCCTAACCCTAGGCTCAGTAATAACCTTTTCCTTAGGCAGGTAAACCAGCCTAGGGTTAGGGAAGGTCCCAAGGAAAAAGGGGTGGAGACAGCCATGTTGTGGCAGTTTTGCGCTCTCTTTGGGATGCCTTTTGCAGCTGCAGTGTGCCTGGAGCTCAGGGCTTCCTGGTTTAAAAAACCCTAACCCTAGGCTCAACCCTAACCCTAACACTAGGCAGGTAATCAGCCTAGGGTTAGGGAAGGTCCCAAGGAATAAGGGATGGAGACCCCGCAGTTTTGCGCTCTCTTTGGGATGCCTTTTGCAGCTGCAGTGTGCCTGGAGCTCAGGGCTTCCTGGTTTGAGAAACCCTAACCCTAGGCTCAACCCTAACCCTAACCCTAGGCAGGTAAATCAGCCTAGGGTTAGGGAAGTTCCCAAGGATAGAGGGGTGGAGACAGCCATGTTGTGGCAGTATTGCGCTCTCTTTGGGATGCCTTTTGCAGCTGCAGTGTGCCTGGAGCTCAGGGCTTCCTGCTTTAAGAAACCCTAACCCTAGGCTCTGTAATAACCTTTTCCATAGGCAGGTAAATCAGCCTAGGGTTAGGGAAGGTCCCAAGGAAAAAGGGGTGGAGACAGCCATGTTGTGGCAGTTTTGCGCTCTCTTTGGGATGCCTTTTGCAGCTGCAGTGTGCCTGGAGCTCAGGGCTTCCTGGTTTAAGAAACCCTAACCCTAGGCTCAGTAATAACCTTTTCCTTAGGTAGGTAAACCAGCCTAGGGTTAGGGAAGGTCCCAAGGAAAAAGGGATGGAGACAGCCATGTTGTGGCAGTTTTGCGCTCTCTTTGTGATGCCTTTTGCAGCTGCAGTGTGCCTGGAGCTCAGGGCTTCCTGGTTTAAGAAACCCTAACCCTAGGCTCTGTAATAACCTTTTCCATAGGCAGGTAAATCAGCCTAGGGTTAGGGAAGGTCCCAAGGAAAAAGGGGTGGAGACAGCCATGTTGTGGCAGTTTTGCGCTCTCTTTGGGATGCCTTTTGCAGCTGCAGTGTGCCTGGAGCTCAGGGCTTCCTGGTTTAAGAAACGCTAACCCTAGGCTCAGTAATAACCTTTTCCATAGGCAGGTTAATCACCTAGGGTTAGGGAAGGTCCCAAGGAAAAAGGGTGGAGACAGCCATGTTGTGGCAGTTTTGCGCTCTCTTTGTGATGCCTTTTGCAGCTGCAGTGTGCCTGGAGCTCAGGGCTTCCTGCTTTAAGAAACCCTAACCCTAGGCCCAGCAATAACCTTTTCCACAGGCAGGTAAATCACCTAGGGTTAGGGAAGGTCCCAAGGAAAAAGGGGTGGAGACAGCCATGTTGTGGCAGTTTTGCGCTCTCTTTGGGATGCCTTTTGCAGCTGCAGTGTGCCTGGAGCTCAGGGCTTCCTGGTTTAAAAAACCCTAACCCTAGGCTCTGTAATAACCTTTTCCATAGGCAGGTAAATCAGCCTAGGGTTAGGGAAGGTCCCAAGGAAAAAGGGGTGGAGACAGCCATGTTGTGGCAGTTTTGCGCTCTCTTTGGGATGCCTTTTGCAGCTGCAGTGTGCCTGGAGCTCAGGGCTTCCTGGTTTGAGAAACCCTAACCCTAGGCACAACCCTACCCCTAACCCTAGGCAGGTAAATCTGCCTTGGGTTAGGGAAGGTCCCAAGGATAGAGGGGTGGAGACAGCCATGTTGTGGCAGTATTGCGCTCTCTTTGGGATGCCTTTTGCAGCTGCAGTGTGCCTGGAGCTCAGGGCTTCCTGGTTTAAAAAACCCTAACCAGAGGCTCAACCCTAACCCTAACCCTGGGCAGGTAAATCAGCCTAGGGTTAGGGAAGGTCCCAAGGAAAAAGTGGTGGAGACAGCCATGTTGTGGCAGTTTTGCGCTCTCTTTGGGATGCCTTTTGCAGCTGCAGTGTGCCTGGAGCTCAGGGCTTCCTGGTTTAAAAAACCCTAACCCTAGGCTCAACCCTAACCCTAACACTAGGCAGGTAATCAGCCTAGGGTTAGGGAAGGTCCCATGGAAAAAGGGATGGAGACAGCCATGTTGTGGCAGTATTGCGCTCTCTTTGGGATGCCTTTTGCAGCTGCAGTGTGCCTGGAGCTCAGGGCTTCCTGGTTTAAGAAACCCTAACCCTAGGCTCTGTAATAACCTTTTCCATAGGCAGGTAATCAGCCTAGGGTTAGGGAAATTCCCAAGGAAAAAGGGCTGGAGACAGCCATGTTGTGGCAGTTGTGCGCTTTCCTTGGGGCGCCCTTTGCAGCTGCAGTGTGCCTGGAGCTCAGGGCTTCCTGATTTAAGAAACCCTCTCCATCGTCTCACTAATAACCTTTTCCATAGGCAGGTAAATCAGCCTAGGGTTAGGGAAGGTCCCAAGGAAAAAGGGGTGGAGACAGCCATGTTGTGGCAGTTTTGCGCTCTCTTTGGGATGCCTTTTGCAGCTGCAGTGTGCCTGGAGCTCAGGGCTTCCTGCTTTAAGAAACCCTAACCCTAGGCTCAGTAATAACCTTTTCCTTAGGCAGGTAAACCAGCCTAGGGTTAGGGAAGGTCCCAAGGAAAAAGGGGTGGAGACAGCCATGTTGTGGCAGTTTTGCGCTCTCTTTGGGATGCCTTTTGCAGCTGCAGTGTGCCTGGAGCTCAGGGCTTCCTGGTTTAAGAAACCCTAACCCTAGGCTCAACCCTAACCCTAACCCTAGGCAGGTAAATCAGCCTAGGGTTAGGGAAGGTCCCAAGGAAAAAGGGGTGGAGACATCCATGTTGTGGCAGTTTTGCGCTCTCTTTGGGATGCCTTTTGCAGCTGCAGTGTGCCTGGAGCTCAGGGCTTCCTGGTTTAAGAAACCCTAACCCTAGGCACAACCCTACCCCTAACCCTAGGCAGGTAAATCAGCCTAGGGTTAGGGAATGTCAGAAGGAAAAAGGGATGGAGACAGCAATGTTGTGGCATTTCTGCACGTTCCTTGGGGTGCCTTTTGCAGCTGCAGTGTGCCTGGAGCTCAGGGCTTCCTGGTTTAAAAAACCCTAACCGTAGGCTCAACCCTAACCCTAACCCTAGGCAGGTAAATCAGCCTAGGGTTAGGGAAGGTCCCAAGGAAAAAGGGGTGGAGACAGCCATGTTGTGGCAGTTTTGCGCTCTCTTTGGGATGTCTTTTGCAGATGCAGTGGTCCTGGACCTCAGGGCTTCCTGGTTTAAGAAAGCCTAACACTATGCTCAACCCTAACCCTTACCCTAGGCAGGTAAATCAGCCTAGGGTTAAGTAAGGTCCCAAGGAAAAAGGGGTGGAGACAGCCATGTTGTGGCAGTTTTGCGCTCTCTTTGGGATGCCTTCTGCAGCTGCAGTGTGCCTGGAGCTCACGGCTTCCTGGTTTAAGAAACCTTAACCCTAGGCTCTGTAATAATCTTTTCCATAGGCAAGTAAATCAGCCTAGGTTTAGAGAAGGTCCCAAGGAAAAAGGAGTGGAGACAGCAATGTTGTGGCAGTTTTGCGCTCTCTTTGGGATGCCTTCTGCAGCTGCAGTGTGCCTGGAGCTCAGGGCTTCCTGGTTTAAGAAACCCTAACCCTAGGCTCTGTAATAACCTTTTCCAGAGGCAGGTAAATCAGCCTTGGGTTAAGTATGGTCCCAAGAAAAATGGGGTGGAGACAGCAATGTTGTGGCAGTTTTGCTCTCTCTTTGGGATGCCTTTTGCAGCTGCAGTGTGCCTGGAGCTCAAGGCTTCCTGGTTTAAGAAACCCTAACCCTAGGCCCAGTAATAACCTTTCCCATAGGCAGGTAAATCAGCCTAGGGTTAGGGAAATTCCCAAGGAAAAAGGGCTGGAGACAGCCATGTTGTGGCAGTTTTGCACTCTCTTTGGGATGCCTTTTGCAGCTGCAGTGTGCCTGGAACTCAGGGCTTCCTGGTTTAATAAACCCTAACCCTAAGCTCTGTAATAACCTTTCCAATAGGCAAGTAAATCACCTAGGGTTAAGTTATGTCCCAAGGAAAAAGGGGTGGAGACAGCCATGTTGTGGCAGTTGTGCGCTTTCCTTGGGGCGCCCTTTGCAGCTGCAGTGTGCCTGGAGCTCAGGGCTTCCTGATTTAAGAAACCCTCTCCATCGTCTCACTAATAACCTTTTCCATAGGCAGGTAAATCAGCCTAGGGTTAGGGAAGGTCCCAAGGAAAAAGGGGTGGAGACAGCCATGTTGTGGCAGTTTTGCGCTCTCTTTGGGATGCCTTTTGCAGCTGCAGTGTGCCTGGAGGAAACCGTAACCCTAGGCTCTGTAATAACCTTTTCCATAGGCAAGTAAATCACCTAGGGTTAAGTAAGGTTCCAAGGAAAAAGCGGTGGAGACAGACAAGTTGTGGCAGTTCTGCACTTTCCTTCTAGTGACTTTTGCAGCTGCAGTGTGCCTGGAGCTCAGGGCTTCCTGGTTTAAAAAACCCTAACCCTAGGCTCTGTAATAACCTTTTCCATAGGCAGGTAAATCAGCCTAGCGTTAGGGAATGTCCCAAGGAAAAAGGGCTGGAGACAGCAATGTTGTGGCAGTTCTGCACTTTCCTTGGGGTGACTTTTGCAGCTGCAGTGTGCCTGGAGCTCAGGGCTTCCTGGTTTAAAAAACCCTAGCCCTAGGCTCTGTAATAACCTTTTCCATAGGCAGGTAAATCAGCCTTGGTTCAGGGAAGGTCCCAAGGAAAAAGGGGTGGAGACAGCCATGTTGTGGCAGTTTTGCGCTGTCTTTGGGATGCCTTTTGCAGCTGCAGTGTGCCTGGACCTCAGGGCTTCCTGGTTTAAGAAAGCCTAACACTATGCTCAACCCTAACCCTTACCCTAGGCAGGTAAATCAGCCTAGTGTTAGAGAAGGTCCCAAGGAAAAAGGGGTGGAGACAGCCATGTTGTGGCAGTTTTGCGCTCTCTTTGGGATGCCTTTTGCAGCTGCAGTGTGCCTGGAGCTCAGGGCTTCCTGGTTTGACAAACCCTAACCCTAGGCTCAACCCTAACACTAACCCTAGGCAGGTAAATCAGCCTAGGTTTAGGGAAGGTCCCAAGGAAAAAGGGGTGGAGACAGCCATGTTGTGGCAGTTTTGCGGTCTCTTTGGGATGCCTTTTGCAGCTGCAGTGGTCCTGGAGCTCAGGGCTTCCTGGTTTAAGAAACCTTAACCCTAGGCTCTGTAATAATCTTTTCCATAGGCAAGTAAATCAGCCTAGGTTTAGAGAAGGTCCCAAGGAAAAAGGAGTGGAGACAGCCATGTTGTGGCAGTTTTGCGCTCTCTTTGGGATGCCTTCTGCAGCTGCAGTGTGCCTGGAGCTCAGGGCTTCCTGGTTTAAGAAACCCTAACCCTAGGCTCTGTAATAACCTTTTCCATAGTCAGGTAAATCAGCCTTGGGTTAAGTATGGTCCCAAGAAAAATGGGGTGGAGACAGCAATGTTGTGGCAGTTTTGCGCTCTCTTTGGGATGCCTTTTGCAGCTGCAGTGTGCCTGGAGCTCAAGGCTTCCTGGTTTAAGAAACCCTAACCCTAGGCCCAGTAATAACCTTTCCCATAGGCAGGTAAATCAGCCTAGGGTTAGGGAAATTCCCAAGGAAAAAGGGCTGGAGACAGCCATGTTGTGGCAGTTGTGCGCTTTCCTTGGGGCGCCCTTTGCAGCTGCAGTGTGCCTGGAGCTCAGGGCTTCCTGATTTAAAAAACCCTCTCCATCGTCTCACTAATAACCTTTTCCATAGGCAGGTAAATCAGCCTAGGGTTAGGGAAGGTCCCAAGGAAAAAGGGGTGGAGACAGCCATGTTGTGGCAGTTTTGCGCTCTCTTTGGGATGCCTTTTGCAGCTGCAGTGTGCCTGGAGCTCAGGGCTTCCTGCTTTAAGAAACCCTAACCCTAGGCTCAGTAATAACCTTTTCCTTAGGCAGGTAAACCAGCCTAGGGTTAGGGAAGGTCCCAAGGAAAAAGGGGTGGAGACAGCCATGTTGTGGCAGTTTTGCGCTCTCTTTGGGATGCCTTTTGCAGCTGCAGTGTGCCTGGAGCTCAGGGCTTCCTGGTTTAAAAAACCCTAACCCTAGGCCCAGTAATATCCTTTTCCATAGGCAAGTAAATCAGCCTAGGGTTAAGTAAGGTCCCAAGAAAAAAGGGATGGAGAAAGCAATGTTGTGGCAGTTGTGCGCTTTCCTTGGGGCGCCCTTTGCAGCTGCAGTGTGCCTGGAGCTCAGGGCTTCCTGGTTTAAGAAACCTTAACCCTAGGCTCTGTAATAACCTTTTCCATAGGCAAGTAAATCAGCCTTGGGTTAAGTATGGTCCCAAGAAAAATCGGGTGGAGACAGCCATGTTGTGGCAGTTTTGCGCTCTCTTTGGGATGCCTTTTGCAGCTGCAGTGTGCCTGGAGCTCAGGGTTTCCTGGTTTAAAAAACCCTAACTGTAGGCTCAACCCTAACCCTAACCCTAGGCATGTTAATCAGGGTAGGGTTAGGGAAAGTCCCAAGGGAAAAGGGGTGGAGACAGCCATGTTGTGGCAGTATTGCGCTCTCTTTGGGATGCCTTTTGCAGCTGCAGTGTGCCTGGAGCTCAGGGCTTCCTGGTTAAAGAAACCCTAACCTTAGGCTCTGTAGTAACCTTTTCCATAGGCAAGTAAATCTCCCGGCCACAGGCCCCCCATCAAAAATGTCAGATCTTTCCCTGACAAACAAAACTCACCTGTCCTGGTCATTAATGGCACATTGCAGGAGCCACTTGGCACTATCAAACCAGCCCAACTTGGCACTGCTGCCAGCTTGGCTCTGGGAACCATCCTGCATGGTGCGGAATTTCAGGAGCCAGCCGGCCACTCCCGGCCACAGGCCCACCAACACAAATCTCAGGTTTTTCCCTGGCAAACAAAACTCACCTGTCCTGGTCCTTAATGGCAGATTGCAGGAGCCACGTGGCCCTATCAAACCAGCCCTACATGGCACTTCAGCCAGCCTGGCTGTGGGAACAATCCTGCACGGTGCAGAATTTCAGGAGCCAGCCGGCCACTCCTGGCCACCGGCCCCCCAACACAAACCTCGGCCCTTTTTCCTGGCAAACAAAACTCACCTGTCCTGGTCCTTAATGGCAGATTGCAGGAGCCACTTGGCACTATCAAACCAGCCCAACTTGGCACTGCTGCCAGCTGGGCTCTAGGAACCATCCTGCGCGGTGCGGAATTTCAGGAGCCAGCCCAGCAGTTCCAGCCACAGGCCCCCCAACACCAACCTCGGCCCTTTTCCCTGGCAAACAAAACTCAACTGTCCTGCCCTTAATGGCAGATTGCAGGAGCCACTTGGCACTATCCATCCAGCCCCACGTGGCACTGCTGCCAGCTTGGGTCTAGGAACCATCCTGCATGGTGCGGAATTTCAGGAGCCAGCCAGCCACTCCCGGCCACAGGTCCCCCATCAGAAATCTCAGGTCTTTCCCTGGGAAACAAAACTCACCTGTCCTGGCCCTTAATTCCAGATTGCAGGAGCCACTTGGCACTATCAAACCAGCCCAACTTGGCACTGCTACCAGCTTGGGTCTAGGAACCATGCTGTACGGTGCGGAATTTCAGGAGCCAGCCTGCCACTCCCAGCCACAGGCCCCCGAATACAAAGCTCAGGTCTTTCCCTGGCAAAAAAAACTCACCTGACCTGGTCCTTAATGGCAGATTGCAGGAGCCACATGGCACTATCAAATCAGCCCGACTTGGCACTGCTTCCTGCTTGGGTCTGGAAACCATCCTGCACGGTGCGGAATTTCAGGAGCCAGGCGGCCACTCCTGGACACAGGCCCCCAATACAAACCTCGACGCTTTACCCTGGGAAACAAAACTCACCTGTCCTGGCCCTAAATGCCAGATTGCAGGAGCCACTTGGCACTATCAAACCAGCCCGACTTGGCACTGCTGCCAGCTTGGCTCTGGGAACGATCCTGCACGGTGCGGAATTTCAGGAGCCAGCCGGCCACTCCCGGCCACAGGCTCCCCAACACAAACCTCGGCCCTTTTCCCTTTGAAAGAAAATTCACCTGTCCTGGTCCTTAATGGCAGATTGCAGGAGCCACTGGGCACTATCAAACCAGCCCGACTTGGCACTGCTGCTAGCTTGGCTCTGGGAACCATCCTGCACGGTGCGGAATTTCAGGAGCCAGCCAGGCAATTCCGGCCACAGCCCCCCAACAAAAATCTCAGGTCTTTCCCTGGCAAACAAAACTCACCTGTCCTGGTCCTTAATGGCAGATTGCAGGAGCCACTTGGCACTATCATACCAGCCCAACATGGCACTGCTGCCAGCTTGGGTCTGGGAACCATCCTGCACGGTGCAGAATTTCAGGAGCCAGCCGGCCACTCCTGGCCACAGGCCCCCAATACAAACCTCGGCCCTTTTTCCTGGCAAACAAAACTCACCTGTCCTGGTCCTTAATGGCAGATTGCAGGAGCCACTTGGCACTATCAAACCAGCCCAACTTGGCACTGCTGCCAGCTTTGCTCTGGGAACCATCCTGCACGGTGCAGAATTTCAGGAGCCAGCCGGCCACTCCCGGCCACAGGCCCCCATAACAAACCTCGGCCCTTTTCCCTGGCAAACAAAACTCACCTGTCCTGGCCCTTAATGGCAGATTGCAGGAGCCACATGGCACTATCAAATCAGCCCGACTTGGCACTGCTGCCTGCTTGGGTGTGGAAACCATCCTACACGGTGCAGAATTTCAGGAGCCAGCCTGCCACTCACGGCCACAGGCCCCCAAACAAATATTTCAGGTCTTTCCCTGGCAAACAAAACTCACCTGTCCTGGTCCTTAATGGCAGATTGCAGGAGCCACTTGGCACTATCCATCCAGCCCAACTTGGCACTGCTGCCCACTTGGCTCTGGGAACCATCCTGCACGGTGCGGAATTTCAGGAGCCAGCCGGCCACTCCCGGCCACAGGCCCCCCAACACAAACCTCGGCCCTTTTCCCTGGCACACAAAACTCACCTGTCCTAGCCCTTAATGGCCGATTTCAGGAGCCACTTGGCATTATCAAACCAGCCCAACTTGGCACTGCTGCCAGGTTGGGTCTAGGAACCATCCTGCACGGTGCGGAATTTCAGGAGCCAGCCGGCCACTCCCGG
Source organism: Calcarius lapponicus (assembly GCA_039654755.1). Classification (NCBI taxonomy): domain Eukaryota; kingdom Metazoa; phylum Chordata; class Aves; order Passeriformes; family Fringillidae; genus Calcarius; species Calcarius lapponicus. The sequence continues at coordinate 10,938 of JBBFKN010000108.1, read as the reverse complement.
CCACAGGACCCCCAAAGCAAATCTCAGGTGTTTCCCTGGCAAACAAAACTCACCTGTCCTGGTCCTTAATGGCAGATTGCAGGAGCCACTTGGCACTATCAAACCAGCCCAACTTGGCACTGCTGCCAGCTTGGCTCTGGGAAACATCCTGCACGGTGCGGAATTTCAGGAGCCAGCCCTTCACTCCCAGCCACAGGCCCCCAATACAAATCACGGCCCTTTATCCTGGTAAACAAAACTCACCTGTCCTGCCCCTTAATGGCAGATTGCAGGAGCCACTTGGCACTATCAAACCAGGCGCTCTCGGCACTGCTGCCAGCTTGGGTCTGGGAACCTTGCTGCACGGTGCGGAATTTCAGGAGCCAGCCTGCCACTCCCGGCCACAGGCCCCCCAACAAAAATCTCAGGTGTTTCTCTGGCAAAATAAAACTCACCTGTCCTGGTCCTTAATGGCAGATTGCAGGAGCCACTTGGCACTATCAAACCAGCCCAACTTGGCACTGCTGCCAGCTTGGGTCTGGGAAGCATCCTGCACGGTGCGTAATTTCTGGAGCCAGCCTGCCACTCCCAGCCACAGGCCCCCAATACAAATCACGGCCCTTTATCCTGGTAAACAAAACTCACCTGTCCTGCCCCTTAATGGCAGATTGCAGGAGCCACTTGGCACTATCAAACCAGGCGCTCTCGGCACTGCTGCCAGCTTGGGTCTGGGAACCTTGCTGCACGGTGCGGAATTTCAGGAGCCAGCCTGCCACTCCCGGCCACAGGCCCCCCCAACAAAAATCTCAGGTGTTTCTCTGGCAAAATAAAACTCACCTGTCCTGGTCCTTAATGGCAGATTGCAGGAGCCACTTGGCACTATCAAACCAGCCCAACTTGGCACTGCTGCCAGCTTGGGTCTGGGAAGCATCCTGCACGGTGCGTAATTTCTGGAGCCAGCCTGCCACTCCCGGCCACAGGCCCCCCAACAAAAGCCTCGGCCCTTTTCCCTGGCAAACAAAACTCACCTGTCCTGGTCCTTAATGGCAGATTGCAGGAGCCACTTGGCACTATCATACCAGCCCAAGTTGGCGCTGCTGCCAGCTTTGCTCTGGGAACCATCTTGCACGGTGCGGAATTTCAGGAGCCAGCCAGCCACTCCCGGCCACAGGCCCCCCAGAAAAAATCTCAGGTCTTTCCCTGGCAAACAAAACTCACCTCTCTTGGTCCTTAATGGCAGATTGCAGGAGCCACTTGGCACTATCAAACCAGCCCGACTTGGCACTGCTGCCAGCTTGGGTCTAGGAACCATCCTGCACGGTGCGGAATTTCAGGAGCCAGCCGGCCACAGGCCCCCCAACAAAACCCTCGGCCCTTGTCCCTGGCAAACAAAACTCAACTGTCCTGGTCCTTAATGGCAGATTGCAGGAGCCACTTGGCACTATCAAACCAGCCCAACTTGGCACTGCTGCCAGCTTGGCTCTGGGAACCATCCTGCACAGTGCAGAATTTCAGGAGCCAGCCGGCCACTCCAGGCCACAGGCCCCCCAACAAAAATCTCAGGTCTTTCCCTGGCAAACAAAACTCACCTCTCGTGGTGCTTAATGGCAGATTGCAGGAGCCACTTGGCACTATCAAACCAGCCCGACTTGGCACTGCTGCCAGCTTTGCTCTGGGAACCATCCTGCACGGTGCAGAATTTCAGGAGCCAGCCGGCCACTCCCGGCCACAGGCCCCCATAACAAACCTCGGCCCTTTTCCCTGGCAAACAAAACTCACCTGTCCTGGCCCTTAATGGCAGACTGCAGGAGCCACTTGGCACTATCAAACCAGGCGCTCTCGGCACTGCTGCCAGCTTGGGTCTGGGAACCATCCTGCACGGTGTGGAATTTCAGGAGCCAGCCGGCCACTCCCGGCCACAGGCCCCCCATCAGAAATCTCAGGTCTTTCCCTGGCAAACAGAACTCACCTGTCCTGGTCCTTAATGGCAGATTGCAGGAGCCACATGGCACTATCAAATCAGCCCGACTTGGCACTGCTGCCTGCTTGGGTGTGGAAACCATCCTACACGGTGCAGAATTTCAGGAGCCAGCCTGCCACTCACGGCCACAGGCCCCCAAACAAATATTTCAGGTCTTTCCCTGGCAAACAAAACTCACCTGTCCTGGTCCTTAATGGCAGATTGCAGGAGCCACTTGGCACTATCCATCCAGCCCAACTTGGCACTGCTGCCCACTTGGCTCTGGGAACCATCCTGCACGGTGCGGAATTTCAGGAGCCAGCCGGCCACTCCCGGCCACAGGCCCCCCAACACAAACCTCGGCCCTTTTCCCTGGCACACAAAACTCACCTGTCCTAGCCCTTAATGGCCGATTTCAGGAGCCACTTGGCATTATCAAACCAGCCCAACTTGGCACTGCTGCCAGGTTGGGTCTAGGAACCATCCTGCACGGTGCGGAATTTCAGGAGCCAGCCGGCCACTCCCGGCCACAGGACCCCCAAAGCAAATCTCAGGTGTTTCCCTGGCAAACAAAACTCACCTGTCCTGGTCCTTAATGGCAGATTGCAGGAGCCACTTGGCACTATCAAACCAGCCCAACTTGGCACTGCTGCCAGCTTGGCTCTGGGAAACATCCTGCACGGTGCGGAATTTCAGGAGCCAGCCCTTCACTCCCAGCCACAGGCCCCCAATACAAATCACGGCCCTTTATCCTGGTAAACAAAACTCACCTGTCCTGCCCCTTAATGGCAGATTGCAGGAGCCACTTGGCACTATCAAACCAGGCGCTCTCGGCACTGCTGCCAGCTTGGGTCTGGGAACCTTGCTGCACGGTGCGGAATTTCAGGAGCCAGCCTGCCACTCCCGGCCACAGGCCCCCCAACAAAAATCTCAGGTGTTTCTCTGGCAAAATAAAACTCACCTGTCCTGGTCCTTAATGGCAGATTGCAGGAGCCACTTGGCACTATCAAACCAGCCCAACTTGGCACTGCTGCCAGCTTGGGTCTGGGAAGCATCCTGCACGGTGCGTAATTTCTGGAGCCAGCCTGCCACTCCCGGCCACAGGCCCCCCAACAAAAGCCTCGGCCCTTTTCCCTGGCAAACAAAACTCACCTGTCCTGGTCCTTAATGGCAGATTGCAGGAGCCACTTGGCACTATCATACCAGCCCAAGTTGGCGCTGCTGCCAGCTTTGCTCTGGGAACCATCTTGCACGGTGCGGAATTTCAGGAGCCAGCCAGCCACTCCCGGCCACAGGCCCCCCAGAAAAAATCTCAGGTCTTTCCCTGGCAAACAAAACTCACCTCTCTTGGTCCTTAATGGCAGATTGCAGGAGCCACTTGGCACTATCAAACCAGCCCGACTTGGCACTGCTGCCAGCTTGGGTCTAGGAACCATCCTGCACGGTGCGGAATTTCAGGAGCCAGCCGGCCACAGGCCCCCCAACAAAACCCTCGGCCCTTGTCCCTGGCAAACAAAACTCAACTGTCCTGGTCCTTAATGGCAGATTGCAGGAGCCACTTGGCACTATCAAACCAGCCCAACTTGGCACTGCTGCCAGCTTGGCTCTGGGAACCATCCTGCACAGTGCAGAATTTCAGGAGCCAGCCGGCCACTCCAGGCCACAGGCCCCCCAACAAAAATCTCAGGTCTTTCCCTGGCAAACAAAACTCACCTCTCGTGGTGCTTAATGGCAGATTGCAGGAGCCACTTGGCACTATCAAACCAGCCCAACTTGGCACTGCTGCCAGCTTGGGTCTAGGAACAATCCTGCACGGTGCGGAATTTCAGGAGCCAGCCGGCCAATCCCGGCCACAGGCCCCCAATACAAACCTCGGCCCCTTTCCCTGGCAAACAAAACTCACCTGTCCTGGTCCTTAATGGCAGATTGCAGGAGCCACTTGGCACTATCAAACCAGCCGCTCTTGGCACTGCTGCCAGCTTTGCTCTGGGAACCATCCTGCACGGTGCAGAATTTCAGGAGGCAGCCGGCCACTCCCGGCCAGAGGCCCCCCAACACAAACCTCGGCACTTTTCCTTTTCAAAGAAAACTCACCTGTCCTGGCCCTTAATGGCAGATTGCAGGAGCCACTTGGCACTATCAAACCAGCCCAACTTGGCACTGCTGCCAGCATGGCCCTAGGAACCATCCTGCACGGAGTGGAATTTAAGGAGCCAGCCTGTCACTCCTGGCCACAGGCCCCCAATACAAAATGTGGCCCTTTCCCTGGCAAACAAAACTCACCTGTCCTGGTCCTTAATGGCAGATTGCAGGAGCCACTTGGCACTATCTATCCAGCCCAACTTGGCACTGCTGCCCACTTGGCTCTGGGAACCATCCTGCACGGAGCGGTATTTCAGGAGCCAGCCGGCCACTCCCGGCCACAGGAGCCCCAATAGAAATCGCAGGTCTTTCCCTGGCAAACAAAACTCACCTGTCCTGGCCCTTAATGGCAGATTGCAGGAGCCACTTGGCACTATCAAACAAGCCTGACTTGGCACTGCTGCCAGCTTGGCTCTGGGAACCATCCTGCACGGTGCGCAATTTCAGGAGCCAGCCCTTCACTCCCGGCCACAGGCCCCCATTAAAAATCTCTGGTCTTTCCCTGGCAAACAAAACTCACCTGTCCTGGTCCGTAATGCCAGATTGCAGCAGCCACTTGGCACTATCAAACCATCCCAACTTGGCACTGCTGCCAGCTTGGGTCTAGGAACCATCCTGCACGGTGCGGAATTTCAGGAGCCAGCCGGTTACTCCCGGCCCACAGGCCCGCAATACAAATCTCGGCCCTTTATCCTGGTAAACAAAACTCACCTGTCCTGCCCCTTAATGGCAGATTGCAGGAGTCACTTGGCACTATCAAACCAGCCTGACTTGGCACTGCTGCCACCTTGGCTCTGGGAAACATCCTGCACGGTGCGGAATTTCAGGAGCCAGCCGGCCACTCCCGGCCACAGGCCCCCTAATACAAATCTCAGGTTTTTCCCTGGCAAACAAAACTCACCTGTCCTGGTCCTAAATGGCAGACTGCAGGAGCCACTTGGCACTATCAAACCAGGCCGACTTGGCACTGCTGCCAGCTTGGGTCTGGGAACCATCCTGCACGGTGCGGAATTTCAGGAGCCAGCCGGCCACTCCCAGCCACAGGCCCCCCATCAGAAATCTCAGGTCTTTCCCTGGCAAACAGAACTCACCTGTCCTGGTCCTTAATGGCAGATTGCAGGAGCCACATGGCACTATCAAATCAGCCCGACTTGGCACTGCTGCCTGCTTGGGTGTGGAAACCATCCTACACGGTGCAGAATTTCAGGAGCCAGCCTGCCACTCACGGCCACAGGCCCCCAAACAAATATTTCAGGTCTTTCCCTGGCAAACAAAACTCACCTGTCCTGGTCCTTAATGCCAGATTGCAGGAGCCACTTGGCACTATCAAACCAACCAGGCTCGGCACTGCTGCCAGCTTGGGTCTGGGAACCATGCTGCATGGTGCGGAATTTCAGGAGCCAGCCGGCCATTCCCGGCCACAGGCCCGCCAAATTAATCTCATGTCTCTCCCTGGCAAACAAAACTCACCTGTCCTGGCCCTTAATGGCAGATTGCAGGAGCCACTTGGCACTATCAAACCAGCCGCTCTTGGCACTGCTGCCAGCTTGGGTCTGGGAACCATCCTGCACGGTGCGGAATTTCAGGAGCCAGCCTGCCACTCACGGCCACAGGCCCCCCAACAAATATTTCAGGGCATTCCCTGGCAAACAAAACTCACCTGTCCTGGTCCTTAATGGCAGATTGCAGGAGCCACTTGGCACTATCAAACCAGCCCGACTTGACACTGCTGCTAGCTTGGGTCTGGGAACAATCCTGCCCGGTGTGGAATTTCAGGAGCCAGCCGGCCACTCCTGGCCACAGGCCCCCAATACAAACCTCGGCCCTTTTTCCTGGCAAACAAAACTCACCTGTCCTGGTCCTTAATGGCAGATTGCAGGAGCCACTTGGCACTATCAAACCAGCCCAACTTGGCACTGCTGCCAGCTTTGCTCTGGGAACCATCCTGCACGGTGCAGAATTTCAGGAGCCAGCCGGCCACTCCAGGCCACAGGCCCCCCAACAAAAATCTCAGGTCTTTCCCTGGCAAACAAAACTCACCTGTCCTGGTCCTTAATGGCAGATTGCAGGAGCCACTTGGCACTATCAAACCATCCCGACTTCGCACTGCTGCCAGCTTGGCTCTGGGAACCATCCTGCACGGTGAGGAATTTCAGGAGCCAGCCGGCCACCCCCGGCCACAGGAGCCCCAAAACAAATCTAAGGTCTTTCCCTGGCAAACAAAACTCACCTGTCCTGGTCCTTAATGGCAGATTGCAGGAGCCACTTGGCACTATCACATCAGCCCAACTTGGCACTGCTGCCTGCTTGGGTCTGGGAACCATCCTGCCCGGTGTGGAATTTCAGGAGCCAGCCGGCCACTCCTGGCCACAGGCCCCCAATACAAACCTCGGCCCTTTTTCCTGGCAAACAAAACTCACCTGTCCTGGTCCTTAATGGCAGATTGCAGGAGCCACTTGGCACTATCAAACAAGCCTGACTTGGCACTGCTGCCAGCTTGGCTCTGGGAACCATCCTGCACGGTGCGCAATTTCAGGAGCCAGCCCTTCACTCCCGGCCACAGGCCCCCATTAAAAATCTCTGGTCTTTCCCTGGCAAACAAAACTCACCTGTCCTGGTCCGTAATGCCAGATTGCAGCAGCCACTTGGCACTATCAAACCATCCCAACTTGGCACTGCTGCCAGCTTGGGTCTAGGAACCATCCTGCACGGTGCGGAATTTCAGGAGCCAGCCGGTTACTCCCGGCCCACAGGCCCGCAATACAAATCTCGGCCCTTTATCCTGGTAAACAAAACTCACCTGTCCTGCCCCTTAATGGCAGAATGCAGGAGTCACTTGGCACTATCAAACCAGCCTGACTTGGCACTGCTGCCAGCTTGGGTCTGGGAACCATCGTGCACGGTGCGGAATTTCAGGAGCCAGCCGGCCACCCCCGGCCACAGGAGCCCCAAAACAAATCTAAGGTCTTTCCCTGGCAAACAAAACTCACCTGTCCTGGTCCTTAATGGCAGATTGCAGGAGCCACTTGGCACTATCACATCAGCCCAACTTGGCACTGCTGCCAGCTTGGGTCTGGGAACCATCCTGCACGGTGCGGAATTTCAGGAGCCAGCCGGCCACTGCCGGCCACAGGCCCCCCAACAAACATCTCAGGTCGTTCCCTGGCAAACAAAACTCACCTGTCCTGGTCCTTAATGGCAGATTGCAGGAGCCACTTGGCACTATCAAACCAGCCCAACTTGGCACTGCTGCCAGGTTGGGTCTAGGAACCATCCTGCACGGAGTGGAATTTAAGGAGCCAGCCTGTCACTCCTGGCCAGAGGCCCCCAATAAAAACTGCGGCCCTTTATCCTGGCAAACAAAACTCACCTGTCCTGCCCCTTAATGCCAGATTGCAGAAGCCACTTGGCCCTATCAAACCAGCCCAACGTGGCACTGCTGCCAGCTTGGCTCTGGGAAACATCCTGCACGGTGCGGAATTTCAGGAGCCAGCCTGCCACTCCCGGCCACAGGCCCCCCAACAAAAGCCTCGGCCCTTTTCCCTGGCAAACAAAACTCACCTGTCCTGGTCTTTAATGGCAGATTGCAGGAGCCACTTGGCACTATCATACCAGCCCAAGTTGGTGCTGCTGCCAGCTTTGCTCTGGGAAACATCCTGCACGGTGCGGAATTTCAGGAGCCAGCCGGCCACTCACAGCCACAGGCCCCCCAACAAAAATCTCAGGTCTTTCCCTGGCAAAATAAAACTCACCTGTCCTGGTCCTTAATGGCAGATTGCAGGAGCCACTTGGCACTATCAAACCAGCCCAACTTGGCACTGCTGCCAGCTTGGCTCTGGGAACAATCCTGCACGGTGCAGGATTTCAGGAGCCAGCCGGCCACTCCCGGCCACAGGCCCCCCAACACAAACCTCGGCACTTTTCCCTTTCAAAAACTCACCTGTCCTGGCCCTTAATGGCAGATTGCAGGAGCCACTTGGCACTATCAAACCAGCCCAACTTGGCACTGCTGCCAGCATGGGCCTAGGAACCATCCTGCACGGAGTGCAATTTAAGGAGCCAGCCTGTCACTCCTGGCCACAGGCCCCCAATAAAAACTGTGGCCCTTTCCCTGGCAAACAAAACTCACCTGTCCTGGTCCTTAATGGCAGATTGCAGGAGCCACTTGGCACTATCCATCCAGCCCAACTTGGCACTGCTGCCCACTTGGCTCTGGGAACCATCTTGCACGGTGCGGTATTTCAGGAGCCAGCCGGCCACTCCCAGCCACAGGAGCCCCAATAGAAATCGCAGGTCTTTCCCTGGCAAACAAAACTCACCTGTCCTGGCCCTTAATGGCAGATTGCAGGAGCCACTTGGCACTATCACATCAGCCCAACTTGGCACTGCTGCCTGCTTGGGTCTGGGAACCATCCTGCCCGGTGTGGAATTTCAGGAGCCAGCCGGCCACTCCTGGCCACAGGCCCCCAATACAAACCTCGGCCCTTTTTCCTGGCAAACAAAACTCACCTGTCCTGGTCCTTAATGGCAGATTGCAGGAGCCACTTGGCACTATCAAACAAGCCTGACTTGGCACTGCTGCCAGCTTGGCTCTGGGAACCATCCTGCACGGTGCGCAATTTCAGGAGCCAGCCCTTCACTCCCGGCCACAGGCCCCCATTAAAAATCTCTGGTCTTTCCCTGGCAAACAAAACTCACCTGTCCTGGTCCGTAATGCCAGATTGCAGCAGCCACTTGGCACTATCAAACCATCCCAACTTGGCACTGCTGCCAGCTTGGGTCTAGGAACCATCCTGCGCGGTGCAGAATTTCAGGAGCCAGCCGGTTACTCCCGGCCCACAGGCCCGCAATACAAATCTCGGCCCTTTATCCTGGTAAACAAAACTCACCTGTCCTGCCCCTTAATGGCAGAATGCAGGAGTCACTTGGCACTATCAAACCAGCCTGACTTGGCACTGCTGCCAGCTTGGGTCTGGGAACCATCCTGCACGGTGCGGAATTTCAGGAGCCAGCCGGCCACTCCCGGCCACAGGCCCCCCAGAAAAAATCTCTGGTCGTTCCCTGGCAAACAAAACTCACCTCTCTTGGTCCTTAATGGCAGATTGCAGGAGCCACTTGGAACTATCAAACCAGCCCGACTTGGCACTGCTGCCAGCTTGGGTCTAGGAACCATCCTGCACGGTGCGGAATTTCAGGAGCCAGCCGGCCACTCCCGGCCACAGGCCCCCCAATAGAAATCTCAGGTCTTTCCCTGGCAAACAAAACTCACCTGTCCTGGTCATTAATTCCAGATTGCAGGAGCCACTTGGCACTATCAAACCAGCCCAACTTGGCACTGCTGCCAGCTTGGCTCTGGGAACCATCCTGCACGGTGCAGAATTTCAGGAGCCAGCCCTTGACTCCCGGCCACAGGCCCCCATTACAAACCTCAGCCCTTTACTATGGCAAACAAAACTCACCTGTCCTGGTCCTTAATGGCAGATTGCAGGAGCCACTTGGCACTATCAAACCAGCCCAACTTGGCACTGCTGCCAGCTTTGCTCTGGGAACCATCCTGCACGGTGCGGAATTTCAGGAGCCAGCCGGCCACTCCCGGCCACAGGCCCCCCAAAGCAAATCTCAGGTGTTTCCCTGGCAAACAAAACTCACCTGTCCTGGTCCTTAATGGCAGATTGCAGGAGCCACTTGGCACTATCAAACCAGCCCGACTTGGCACTGCTGCCAGCTTGGGTCTGGGAACCATCCTGCACGGTGCAGGATTTCAGGAGCCAGCCGGCCACTCCCAGCCAGAGGCCCCCCAACACAAACCTCGGCACTTTTCCTTTTCAAAGAAAACTCACCTGTCCTGGTCCTTAATGGCGATTGCAGGAGCCACTTGGCACTATCAAACCAGCCCAACTTGGCACTGCTGCCAGCATGGGCCTAGGAACCATCCTGCACGGAGTGGTTACAGCAGAGGAAATTACAAACATCTTTCTTTTTAATTCAATTAAATAAAAAAGGGTGAGATGTTGCCGACATCTCTTCATAAAAATCCTTTCATTAGGATTTTTCCAGCTGGGGCTGAGAAGTCTCAGCAACAAGATGTAAACAAGTTGTTATCTGCTGCTGTGGAATGTAACAGGTTCACCTGTGATTGGCCCATCTCTCATGTTTATAATTAATGGCCAATCAAGGACTGTGTCCTATCGGACAGAGTCCGGGAGAGCTTCTTTGTTGATCTTCTTTCTATCTCTCTTCTTAGCTTTAGCCTTCTGAGAAACCTTCTCTTGCTCTCCATGTCCTTTTAGTGTAGTTAATATATATATATATATATATATCTTAATATAATAAATTAGCCTTCTGATAATGGAGTCCACATTCTCGTCCATCCTTTACCCTGAAACACCATGAGATCGCTGTAACAGATGGTGAACCCCGACTGAAGAGGAGCATTTGCTGCACTGGGTGAACCCCGAATGTGTGGCATTGGTGGTTGCTTCACAAGTGACCACAGAAGTGGATTCTAGCCAGGAGCTGAAGAACTGAAGATCCAGATTTGGACAGAGTTCACAGCCAAGGCTGACCACAGAGGGAACCTTCTGGAAAGCCTCCAGGAAGATGGCTGGAAAGCCTCACAGCACCATGCAGATAGCCAGAGAGCCCTGGACACTGGTAGAAGGTACTGTGGGGTTTCGTTTTCCTGAAAATGAGCCCATTCGTAGTTTGTGGGTTCAGTGGTGGAGAACTCCACCCAAAAAGGCTGAGGTTCCGTTCTCCCCTTCAGAGGAGAAATTTATTGCCCTCTGGCAAAAATGGGCTAAGGAGGATGGACTTCTCCTGTTGGATATACATTGTCGTGTGTTTTTTCAATGGGA